>PVJH01000538.1:0-295333 GCA_004026705.1 Nesogale talazaci | reverse complement strand
GAGGTTTAGATTTACTTGCTGCAGAGCAGGGAGGTATTTGTTTGGCTTTACAGGAAAGATGCTGTTTTTATGCCAACAAAACTGGAATCGTAAGAGACAAAATCAAGCGGCTTCAAGCGGAGAAGAGAAGAAAGGAGTTGACCACCAATCCACTGTGGACTGGGCTCAATGGACTGTTGCCTTACCTCTTGCCACTTTTGGGCCCCCTCGTTAGTTTATTGCTTTTGCTTTCATTACGGCCAGTATTATTCAACAACCTCATGGCATTTATTAAGTAGCAGATTGAGACCATTCAAGCAAGGCCCCTGCAAGTTCATTATTGTCGCTTGGAGATGAGTGATCTTGAATAGAGTGGCACACACAACTAGTATGTGATAAGACCCTCTGCCTCCGTGAGCTGAACTTGACAGCCAATGACGGGTAAGATCAGGAGCACTCTTTACCAACCTAAGACAAGCCATGGTGACATTAGAAGGCCATTGACCGATGACGGGTAAGGACTGAGTGTGTGTCCTGACAACCTAAGACAGGCGGAGTTCCTGGGAGGATATTACTTGAAAAAATAAAAAAAGGGGGACCTGTCCGGAGCCATCCAGCCTGGACATGTTTGACCTGGCTACAGGCGGGATATGCCTGAACTCTGTTGCAGTTTGTTGCCTGGGGTTTGTAGTTTGTCGCCTTTGTAACTAACTGTAAACAGCCATGGCCTTTGAAGCTTGACTTGCAGCTGTGCTGCCATTCACTTGTTAATTTTGAAGATTAACTATATGAAGATCACTATATGCCAATTGCCTAAGCTTGCTTGCCCTATAAAACTGGTTTACTTTCCCCCCCACCAAAAAAATAAATAAATAAATAAAGAGCTGAGCCCCGGTGGCATAGTGGTTGTGCACGGGATTGCGGCCCACTGGGATGGAGGTTCAATTCCAGCGGTGGGGCTGGGCCTCCTACTCCCACCACCGGAGAGCAGTGATAAACAAAAAAGACAAAAAACAAAAAAACAAAAAAAATAAATAAAATTAAAATTAAAAAAAAAACAGGCCTGGGTTACCAACCAGTATATTGAGTAGTCTCAACTCAGCAAGGGTATGAATATTAACTTGTTTTTAGTTTGCCTCATTACTGTTCTCTGACTTTGTATGCCAAATCTCTCTTTCATGGCCCTTATGGATATTTGCAGATGATTCCAATATTGTCTGGTTGTAGTTTAACTATTAATCTTATGTCCCCATCAAATTTTTCCCCTCTCTGATTTTCAGTACACCTTTTATATACAGGTTCTAGAAAGAGTACACGGGAGGCACAATCTATTCTATGACTCACTTCGTGAACCTTTATTTATAAGCATTGGTTGGGCAGAGAGGAAGAAGAAAAAGAAGGTATGCCAGTTATTTACCTGGATATAATTACAACTGTCTTGATAACCATGTTACCTGCCTGCCAAGAAACACAGCTGAGAAGTTTAGAGTACGGATGTACACAGAAACAAGGAAGAATCAGAAACAGCCACAGGTCTGGGGACCTGTGAATGTGTGCCTGCTCTTTGTTTTTACATATACCAATTATTTTTGCTCTTTATGTGTTTGAATCACATTCTCCAAGCAAAGGAAAAGTGGATTCAACTAATATGAAGCAAGTTTTCCGGCTTTCGTGAGTTGCATTCATGCAATACAACAATACACTCTTATGCAATAGACCAGTCTGTAAGTGGCTGTCTTTGGGTGAAGAATCAATTTCTTGTCCAATGTGAAAGAGCACAGGATCACATGGCATAAACTTTGGGAAGCAATCCATAAGAAACTGTCTATTGCTCCTTGATTGCTCTAGAAATCGAAGGTATGTTGCTTATTTGTATTTTTATAACTTGATATTATAATTTATGTTGATGTAGTAAACTGGCAGAAAAAGGATTTTCCTTTAAACCTAGGTATAAATCCTTCAATAATTTTTGAAGAGGAGTTCAATAAATATGCTCCAGAACATAGCCAGTGTGACTGAGCATGGATGGATTCTGAGCATGGATGGATGACAAGAAGGTATTTTATCTCCTAGTAATCCCATTGCTGCCTCCTGATGGAGTCAAAGTGAATTGCTGAGAGAGGAATAAAGCCAATCTACAGCCTTTATTTCCTTTCACTTGGTGAAGCTATCTTAATTTGAAGACAATTATTGCTCTTCTATGATGGGCTGCCTTTAATTCACATCCCCATTATTACTTCCTACTTTCATTTGGGTCCCAAATTATTAGTTAATCCTTTGCAAGATAACTAATCCTTTTAGACTCAACTTGTGATTTCCACACTCTACCACACTCCCAAGTGCGTTGTGTCCTATTTTTCTTATACCTGATTAACTTCTAGGTTTGGAACCTCTGACTGGATTTGATTTTCTTTTTCCATCTCCAAATTCAAATGGTGATTAAGTAGAAAACTTATTCATAGGCTCTATCTGTCAGAGTCAGAGTTTCTTCACCAAGTCCACCACTTCACTTCTGGGTTACTGCTATCTGAGTCAGCATGCTGAATTTTCGGCTTCTAATCTCTCACATTCCAAAACTTACTTTAATTACACCATTCCATTTTGAAAAGTGTAGAGCTCTTCAGATTCAATACAATGTGCAAAAGGATCATCAGTCGCTTCCAAGCTTTCTTTGGGTCCTTCAACTAAAATAGCTAAGTGACTCTCTTCATCATTTTGTAAATAGGTTGACTGTCCACACCTATACATCTTTTCTCATGTGCTTTATTGCTAGAAAAGTAATTGAACTTTGAAGAGAAAAATACAAAAATGAGACCTAAGATAATTCACATTTATGTTTATATTAAAACTCCTTCTCGGGGATTGATATATGGACAGACTCCTATAAAGACTATTATGTGAAAATATCACTACAGGGATAGCACAATTTGTACTAATATATACAAATCTATTCAAAGACTCACATTTCTACAGTGAGAACTTTGCAAATTTATGTGATCTAAATTCAGGTGATCTGGATAATTTATATACATACATATTGACAATACTTATAAGTATCACATAATTAAAACTTAAACAGTTTTAATTATACACTTTATTAAATAAAAAAGAAGTTGGTATTCAATAGAAAAATTCAATCTCAAAATAAATAAATAACCAAGTCCCCAAGGCAGATACTACAGTAAATTTAACATTCTGCTACCACAGCTTAATTGAATTCCACCTTTAAATTAAAAAAGCAGGCATATTAAAAGTAATATGACAATTGTATATTAGATGGTATTGCCTTTTGGTTGTTTGAACAACCATGGAATCACTTCATTACTTTATAATATTCAATTCAGAAAAAAAAAACTCAGCTCTTCGCACTCAGGTTTTCTAAAATTGAAATTCACAGAGTTCCTAAAAGTATAGGGTATTTTGTTAGAGAAAGTATATAATTAGATTACTGAGGAATAGTATGGATACCATTGAATTACAAGGGAGTTGATCATTTAGGAGACCATGATATAGGATTTAAAAATTAGGCACTAATATCTCAGAAAAATAATTATGTCAGCTTCTGAATATTATGTACTTCTTTAAAAATAAAGTCAGAGATGATAATTATGCTTACATAACCTGCTAAAATCTGGTGAAACCAGAGCAAATACTGACATTTAATGATTTATCTTTCCTTGAAGTTTAACTTCTTAAGTGCTTTATTTTAAATTGTTATATCAACTTGATCTTTATGTTTCTTTGATTTTTTTAAAAAAATTCTTGTCAAAGGGGTGAAAAGTGATGAGGTTACAAAGGTTCCTTCATTGGCAGAGTCAGGGTGAGATAATATATATTTTTCTCTGGTTTTCACAATGTTTCTTGGTCCCATTTGTAAAGATTTGTGTTTTCTTTGGGTGTAGTGTTTTCTATAAGTTGCAATCCATACTGAAGACTGTGGGGTTTGCTCTTCATCAGTAAATGTTTCAAATCCTCTTCTCTTTGAGTACGCAAGGTTGTGTCATCTACGTAGCACAGGTTCTCCAGGAGGCTTCTTCCAAATATGATGACACCTTCTTTTTCATCTAGTCCAGTTTATTACATTATGTGTTCAATATGCAGATTGGATAATTATGATGAAAGCATACCATCCTGATGCATCCTGAACTCAAATCTGGCATTATGGCCAATGCACCCTCCGAATGTGATCTGTCATTGGTCAAGGTACATACCGTTGAATGCCTTTGTGTAGTGAACAAAACAGGGATGAAAATTTCTCTGGTGAGCTGAGCCCCGTGGCACAGTGGTTGTGTGCGGGACTGCAGCCCACAGGGTTGGCGGTTGAAATCCAGCTCTCCAAGAGCAAGGCTGGGCTTCCTACCAGGGCAGTGATTCGGAAAAAAAAAAATCTCTCTGGTGTTCTCTGCTTCAGTCAAAATCTACCTGACAGAAGCTATGCTACTGCTTGTCCCATGCCCTCTCTGAATCACACTTGGATTTCTGGTAGTGCTTTGATGATGGATGGCTGCAGACATTGAAAACTATATAATGCAGAATTCTGTTTGCATGTGATAATGATACTGTTCAATAATTTCCATGTTACATTAGAGCATATTTCTTTGGAATTGGCATGAATGTGGATCACTTCCAGTTGGTTGGCCAGGTAGCTGTGATCTAAGACATTAATTTTTTGTGCATAGAGGACTTAATAAAACATATATATGTATATATCCATATATATTATATGTTTTGGTGCTATCAATATTGCCTCATATAAGGTCATCATTGACAATTTTACAAACTATCTGATTTCCTTCACGGTTGTTTATTTCCCACATAGCCCTCATCAACAGGAGGAAATCCACTACACATAATAATGATAAGGACAATGTTTTACTCAGCTCTTCTATGGCTGCTTGTGATTTTTAATAGAGCAGAAATTTATACCCACCCCTTAGGAGGAATATGCTACCTAGGCTTTTATGATGTATGTAATCCTGAGTTTTCAACTGGACTAGGTTTCAGGACAAAGTAGAAACAACTAATATTTCAGGAATAGGTAGAAACATTTTATCATGATTTACTTAAAACAAGTATTGTCATTGTAAGGCTTTAAAATGTCATTATATTTGTTGCAGTAACTAAGCATTAGCACTGTCATTGGTAAAGAAGAAAAAGTATATTTAGAGACTCTATTTATTCCTGAACTCTTTTTAGTTAGCCCAAAGGAAACTATTTTAAGGTGCATTATGAATTGCAGAATAAAGTGAGGAAGAGTTCACCCACACATCAGTGTCAAACTTGGACAAATCAAACTATTCTTGACTAATCATCACATTTGAGAGATAATTTGGAAATAGTTTTCTGAGGAAAATCTGGTCTATATCTACCTCTATCCACAAGGAGAAAAGAAGTATTTCCTTATCTAAATTAAATGGGCAGAGAACACTCATTTGAAACAGAACTAAATAAAATGATAAATTAAGACACTACACTGTTTTTTTTTCTCAAGAAATCCTACAGAACGAAGAACCAGAATTCACAGGAGACCAAGTTACAAATAGGTGACTGTATTATGGCCTATTTCCCCAGATTGGCTCTGCATAAACAAGAGCTGGGTTTTCTACTTGAAATAATCTCTTTTAAATGCCAGAAACCTGCCAGCAAAACTCCCTTAAATGTCAGCCGTAGCCAGTAAATAATCAGCTAAGGTTAGAGTTGGTGTTTCATCCACAACAACAACAAAAATGGTTAAAATTTTGTTATTGCTTGTTTTGTTTGTTTGTTTTGCTGTTGCTAGGTTGAGTCATCAAAGACTACTACTATTCTTGTTGGTCAAAACAGTTAAGTACCAACAAATCTATATTGATCAAATGAATATTTCGAGAATACAATGAAGCCACATTTGAACTAACAACTACCCACATTCTGAGAAAGTGTTTCCAAATTAAAGTGGCACAGACCACAAAAAGTTGCAGAGTGTACAAGGCAGAAGGCTATATAATAAGAAATACTTTAAAATATTTTTCAAAGCCCTCACTTTGAAAGCATTCTTTCTTAACAAAGCCTATATAACAAAACTCCAACCTCCAGTTCTAACGCTGCATGAGTTGTCAATACAACCATGAGAGCAAGAGCAAGACAAGCTGGTGCCTGGCTCACAGTAGGCTTGTTCTTTAGCCTATTATCTTCCTGACAGAGATGTTGTTGATTTTTCAGAGCTCAATAATTTGCACTTCTTTTACTACAGCTGAGGAATGGCTTTTGCAAGATCTCCCAGAACTCTGTACCCTGCCTCCACTCTAGAATAGGAATGCAAGGCAGCTTATCTTGTCATTTTAATGAAACATCTTTGAGGTATGAGTTCACTGGGGAGAGATTTAGGAATCAAAGCTTAAGAAGGGCTTGTGAAAGTAAGTTATGCAGTACTGAGCACAACACAATCTGTAGAACTTATTTTTTCCATCAGCAAGCATTAATGAATGTCAAGCCTTTATAGATTAGTTAATAGACTTAGAGAAGACATACTTGTTTTTACAAAACCATGAAACAGCCAGTACCTTACTGAAAATTGAATAAATATATTGTTATAGTTTTTTTAGAGTAAAATTCAGTAACATTTACAAAAAAGTCAAACTAAGTGTATACTTATCAAGAGCGCATGAAAGAACAATTACTTTATGCTATATAGAATATCAACATAGTGGTCATATTTATACTTTCTTATTAGTTATAATTGTATTTTCATGCATTAGAAATTATCAGATAGCGTAACAAACCAAACAATTCAGTTCAACCAAACATCTAATTACATTTTTTTCTTATTCTTTGTCATCTTAGTGAGTTTCTTGTATAAGAGCATCAGCATGATTTTTATTAATGTCAGAGAATGCATTTTTTTCTTTTGATAAAAGAACAAAGGATCTTTCACATTCAAAATTCAATTTTTCTTCTAATATTTCACATATGACACAAACATACTGTAAATAAAATTATTCTAATAACTATTAAAGCCAGCGGACCAGGAAGGCAAACTCTGAACATGCTGTGAATATACTGAGTACTAAAGAGCATCTTAATATAAAAATCAGTGAACTTTTAAGAAAATCTGAATAATTCAATAGTTTTCCATTGCAAAAGAAAAGAAACATACACAACAATCATGATTAAGCAAAGTCTGTCTACATTCTATTGTCAAGTGAAAGCAGCATAAAGAGGCATAGGGGTGTGTGATTCAGAGCCAGCTAGATTGCTAACCTAAAGGTTGGCAGTTGGAACTCACTGGCAAGCCCATGGATGCAACTTTTGTAAAGGATTACAGCTTTAGAAAACCGGTGGGAAATTCTCCTCTGTCTTATTGGTTTACTTTGTTTATTATTACGAAGAACTAAACAGAAAATTGGTCTACATATCAGAGAGGGCTGACAAATTAAAATGTAATGAACTGAATAAAACCGACATTCAAGACGGAGGGAGCTTGTGAGGAATGTAAATGCAGCGTGTAGCTTCCTGAACACACTTCTCTCTATATAGATGATCTATGCTATTATACTGCTCCTCTCCTGGGACACTGACGAAGGTGCTGTCAACTCATGTGTCTTGGAGCATTACAAGCAGGCAGCCCTGGAGGCAGGGGACTGGGATGAGTAATCTGTAGCGCATTCTACACTTTCTGAAAACCAAATCATAGAAAACTAATTCAAAGGATTGATATTACTCAAAGGGGAGTCAACATTAAATGCAAACAGACCTTAAGATATGCTGCCAAATGAAATACTATAGGAAGTTTCATATTACTTACAGAGACTGGAGCTTAAACTATTTATAGCTATGATACCTTAAGCCACTAGGGATTAAAAAAAGAGAAATGGAAATCTCTTCAAATATATATGAGAAATTTGAAGCTGTTTGCTTGGAGTATGTAAAGGATTCAACAGAGAAAAAATGTTCAGACCTACTTAAAGAGAAATGAGAACAATTTCTTAATATATCAGAAGAGGGCTAAAGAAGATTGTTTCTTGACAGATGTTCTCTTGGGAAAGTTCCCTTTTTTATTTGCTACAGAGATCATGCTGAAATTGATAGGAAAAGATAGACATTTTGAAATAAATAAAAGTGGCCACTTCTAGAGAGATTTTTTTTAAAAAAGAAGTGAATTCTTGTTAGAAGATTTCACTTTTATTCAAGTTAAAAACATCCCTTGTGTTCCGTGAACAAAGTGGTGAGAATTTTGCTTGTTCTATTAATTGCATCACACAGGGCACTCTGGTCAAAAGCGCTCATACTCCGCTTAAAGTTCTATTGTTGCTGTCCGATTTTTTTTTTAACAAGAAACACCATGTTTTCATTTTACTGCAAGTCCTACAAATTATGGAGTCAGTTCTGGTCAAATAAAAGCCATTTTTAACTGAACAAGCTGCCCTGATTAACCATTTACCAGATATTTCTTATTACCTTTTGAAAATAATTACAGGGAATACAAGATAATGTAATACCTTCCCCCCAAAAAACAAAACAAAACAAAACAAAAGAACTATCAAAAAAGAGCATCCCTGTGAGTAAGTGACTTTTTTTTAAGACAACACTGTTTTATTCAGCTAGAATATAATTTAGTAAGGAAATACTCTTGGGTTCAAATTGGTTATTACTGAAGAAAAGTGTTTGATTCTTAAAATTGAAGGCAAAAAAAACCTGAACTTTTGATTGGTCCCAAAGTTGAGATACATGTGTGTGCCTGGAGCATATCTAAGCACAACAAACGGAAATCTAGATATGTTTACTTCTTCCCCGAAAAATAAGTGAGTATGCATCGGGAGTGAACAAAAGACCTTAAGGAATATGTGAATAAGGATAAATACAAAAAATGTATGGATATTATATTTGTACCTTACAAAAGGTAAATTTATTCTCCAATGGATATGTTTTCCAATGGATTTATTCTCCAACGGATAACTATATATATATGTATATATATATAAATTGTTATCAATAAATTATATTTTAAAAACCAGGGACACTGATAATGAGTTTTCTCATGATACGTCTGATTATAAGTCATTCATAAGCCAAACACAGACCCCTTAGACAGAGATACATCTATATGAAACAGGAAGGGGTGATATCTTGGTAAATCCATTATTTGAGTTTATTTTGACTTATAGTCTTGAAAAATAGGAAAATATCAACCAAAGCTAGAGTGGTCAGTACACAAAGACTGCTAGATAAAGCGTCCAATGCAGAGGGGCTCATCAGACCTTGTAAGTACTATTTGATTCTGATGAATCCTACCACTTTCAGTAGTTTCATAAAAATAAAGCAAATCAAGGGACAAACCTCTCGTTTTAAAAGGCAGATATAGTATGGCTTACTTTGAATACTTTACTAAAAATTATTTTAAATACAATCTATGTGGAATACTGAAGAAGACAGACCACTGAACTGCATGCAGCAGGATGTGCTCCCCGCTCTATTTTCTGGCATTATTAGCTGCAGGATCTTGAGCAAGGGTTCTTCATATCAGTGTTGCCATAATTGGGCCACTGGACTCTATGGCTCTTAAACTTCAGCTGGATCTTATAAAGCAGGGCCCTTTACTTGACTTCAAAAAGCATTTTTGCTAATGAGTTCAACTAGTAGACTCATACTGTTAATTTTGAACATGTTAAAGTTGTAACCATCTCACATATTTTCACACCGACCATGATGGATTAAATTTTTCCACCCCCTCCCCACACAATATATTTCTAATTCCTATACCTGAAGATTAAATCCCATTTAGAGAGAGTAATATGCTAATGAAGTCCTATCAGTGTCAGGTATAGCTTAAACCTAGTAGCTTTTGAGCTATAATAAGGGTAGGTTAAACTCAGAGGCAAACAGCAAACTCATGATCTCTGAGTCAATTCCAATTCACAAGACAGAGTAGAACTGCTTCTTTGGATTTCTGAGACATTAAACCTTTTCAGCAGCAGACAGCCTCTTTTCTCTCCCATGGAGGCAGGTGTGGGTTTGAACCACTGATCTTGTGAATAGCAGCTCATCTTGTAACCCACTAGCCAGCAAGCACAAGTAGGGGAAAGAGAGGTGCCACATCGAGAGTCCCAAGAAAACAAGGTATGTTGGAACTAGTGAAGCCGAGATAAGAATTTTCCCCATCACTGACATTGAGGGCATCTTTCTCTAGAAAGTTTCTTGAATTTAAACTGGTAGCCCATTAAACTGTGAAAAATTTAATGTCTGCTTTTCAGAATCATCCACTTGTGGTATATCCATGACAGAAGCTCTAGTAACTAAGACACCTATCAAAGCACATAAAACATCAATGAATATGCAATGTGTACACAGTCAACAATTAAGTTAAAAATTTGATAAATTCTTATTGCTATCCTTTTCATCTTTAATTTTTTTTGGCGGGGGGGCATCACTGCTCTCCGGTGGTGGGAGTAGGAGGCCCAGCCCCAGTGCTGGAATTGAACCTCCGTCTCAGTGGGCCGCAGTCCCGCGTACAACCACTATGCCACCGGGGCTCAGCTTATCTTTAATTTTTTTTAATCGCTTCATTGACATGTGCATAATTCTCGGGCCATAGAATCAGAGTTTAAACATATTAAAAAAGAGTTGTGGAATCATCACAACTTTAGAACATTTTCTTTTTCTTGTATTATTACTAGGGCTTATTGACATCGATTGACATTGACATCTCCATTTCCTCACACCCTCCCCTGCCAAGACCCTAATGGACAATTGCTCTCAGGATTGTTTCTATTTATTGACCTATCTTGGCTTTCACATAGGAGCCCTGTTAGCATAGTGCATTACAAACTGGGCAGCTACCAGCAAGGTCAGCCGCTTGCACCCACCAGCCACTCCTTGGGAGAACGCGGAGACCTTCTGCTCCCATAAATACTTATGGCCTGGGAACCCCCCAAAGCAGTTCTACTCTGCCCTATCGAAACGCTGGTTGTGAGTCACAAATGACTCAATGGCAAAGAAAAAACATACCAAAAAGCCAACAAGCCCCAGCAACAATAACACAATAAAACAGAGAAAAACTTGAAGCTAGAGGAAAGCAGAAAATAATAAACAGAGCAAATGGTAATGTGCTAAATTTTAACCTAATTGCACTCCTTCATTATCAATGAAAATAACAACACACCAATCTCCTCACAGCATCCACATTCCTAGGATGCTCCCAGAAAATGAGTAGTTCCCAACAAATGTTGAAATATTGAACTTTTGGGAAAAAATACAGGCAGTATAAGAGGCATAATATATTGGAAATTATACTTCTGTGTGAATTTTGAACTAACCCAAATTTTCCCTTTAAAGATAGAGCAAGAGAGGAAGAAGGAGCCTCTCAAAGTGCCTAATATACCTGTGCAAACACAAAGACATGGAACAGTTAAGAAAGCACAAGACAGCTTAGCTCCTTTCCAATAGAAACTGAACTGCCGAGAAGTGCTCACCATCTTCTTTATACATCAGATTGCACACAAATCAGGATGTCACCACCAGGAAGCAATACATCAGGAATAGTACCACAGTGCAACAATTCTAAAGAAGGGGAAGGAAGTGCAGTGGAATGTTAACAAGGTAAGTTCAACTCTGGGAAAACTGGTTTTATGGATAAATATCACAGAAAAGCACTATATGGTAATCTGAAGCCACTTTCAGAAATTGTCTACAAACAAATATAGATCCTGATAAGAAAAGATTTAAATTTGTCAACAGAACCTTGGTATTTCTTAAATATCAGAGATTTTTTAGAGAAGGGTAACATGTGCAGAAAGGTGTCTTTTCCAGAACGTATTTGTGAGACAAGCAATGACTGCATTTGGCCCCCTGGCAAAAAAAAAAAAAAAAAAAGAAAAACTAGCAAAACACCCCTTTACCCTGACTATACTGAATCACAGGTGGAGTCACATATGCTAACCCCTTTACTGGCAAACAGGAACCCCAGGTTTTCTATTTCCTATAAATTCCAGACTTTCCTAGGGGCCAAAACGTAAATCAACCAATGTGGGATTGCTGCTTCAGCAATAACTTAGGATCTGGCTTCTAATTCCAAAAATATTATATAAAGAAACCTAACCTAACCCTACTGCAATCTAGTGGATTTCAACTCACAGAGGTCCAATAGTAAAGATGAGACATGCTCCTTCGGGTTCCAAAATGTAAATCTTTCCTGGAGTGGACAGCCTCATCCTTCAGAGAAAGGATGGGTTTTAAGTGTCGACCTTTTTGTCCACAGTTCAATACATAAGGAAAGTAATTTGAAATAACAATCTTTTCTAAAAATGATTTGATAATGAAAATATTTTGGTTATTTTTACTTTTTATAGTTATACAAGTTTGCACATATAATGTGGATTTCATCACCACTTCTCCCTTAAAGCTCATCTAGCTTCTAGACTTCTCTTCTCCCAAATTCATTAATTAAAATGAAAGTTTCTGAGTTGGGACATAAATTTCATCTTGCAAAATTTTGTTTTAATAGCCGCCTTTTCATTTCAGACATAGTACTGTCTCAATAAATTTCCAACTTAGATCCTAAAAAAAAAACAACAGACTTATTTGAAGGGCCTGGGGGATCATGACTTTAGCTTCCGGACAAAGTCAACTGGCATAATCTAGCACACTGCACCTGCATTCTATTTTGGTGAATCGCCACTGGGGTCTAAAAGCTTGTGAGTGGACATCTAGGATGCAAATATTGGTCTGTCCCCACCCACAAGGGAGAGGATTGGTAAAAATGGAAAACATCATTTCCCAGGACCTTTTGATCAGAAGAACTAGATGATGTCTGGCTATTACTACCAACTCCCTGGAAAGAATCTCATAAGGAATTACTTGATAGGATGAAAGAAAGATGTGGGATAAAACTCAACATCATGAAGGAGACCAGGCTTGTTGGTCAGATCGGGATGGGTGGTATCTTGGAGACTATGACCCTTCTGGTCTGCACATGAACTCACCCCTTTAGTTCAATTTTCTGCCAAACAACAGGCGAGACTATCGGAGAATCATAACACTATTGGTGTGTGCACACATTAGAATAATCAACTATTTCTGGTTATCCAAGGACAGATTTCAGATGCTTCATAAAGAAGGGAGAAAGGAGAATGGAAATATAGGTAGGAGATGTGATGGGTGATATTACATTGAGGGAATAGCAATAACTGAGACAAAGCAGAATGTGTTTAAATGATTGAATGTAAAACTGATGACCCATTCAATTCACATACACACAATTATTATTTTTCAAAGAATACTTCTAATTTAATTATGTATGTAAGCACTAAAGCATGCTTAGTCACTTTGTCTTTCAATTCCTATACCCTTTGGAAGACATGATAAATACTGAAGCCCAGGGCATACTGCTTTGCTATCCTAGATTTATACTTTGCCATGACCTTAAAAATAATGCACATATTTCCAGATAAAAGGTTTACTTTGTTCATCTGGTATCTTAAAAGAGAGACAGTATAAGAGGGAATAGTCTGGAAATGACACCACTGCCAGTTCCTTACATCATACACTCAACATGCTTTACCCGTGACGGGAGAGATACTTTTGGGGTTTCATCTACTGTCATGGTTACTCAAGCGAAGCTGGATATTTTCAACATAATTTACCCTCAGGAGCTTATGGGGTTATTGCACACAGGTGGTATGTATTGTGGGGGATGAAGTATGCTTACATCTAAAGCATAATATAACCATGTTATTGTTGATATTGTTCAATATCTTCAAGGCAGCTCTAAGCATAGCAACCCAATGTACAATAGAATAAAACACTGCCTAGTCTTTCAGCATCCCTACCTTCACTGCTGTGCCTAACCTTATTACTCCAGTCATTGTGTCAATCCATCCTATTGGGGGGTCTTTCTTATTTTCATTTACATTCTACTGTACCAAGCATGATATCCTTTTCTGTGGCCTACTCTCTCCTGATAGGACATCCAAAATATGTGAGACAAAGTCTCACTATCTGTGCTCCTTGAGAAGCATTCTGGTTGTACTTTATCCATGACACATTTGTTCCTTCTTCTAGAAATCTATTGCAGATTCAATATTGTTAACTAAAATGATAGCCCATATGAGTGAATTCTTCTTTTGTCTTTCTTATTAATTGTCTAGCTTTCTCACGTATATGAAGCAATTAAAAATACCATGAATTGGGTCAAGCACACTTAAGTCTTCAAAGTCTTCTCCTCTTTCTTCACATGATTTCCGTCCAGGGATATAAGTAATCTTGTTATTTTATTTTTTATGAATAATCTCTTTACAAATGAAAATGATTACTAGAAGAAACCAAGACAAAAGTAATCTGGCATCTGATATAAATCCTTAGGTGTTTGACCTTCAAATCTAGCCAAGAAGTTGGTGACAATCCCTTTCAGCTTTGGAGATCTTTCCATCAGCCCCGATGTTATCCAGCAGGGCTGGATGTTGGTTGCTGCCATGAGACAAGCAAGCATTCACAAACTAGCTGATCATGATAGCCTCTCATGCCAGCATAGATGATGGCTGCTTGCCCTTCAATGGCCATGGGCGAGTATGGTCCTTGCTGTAGCAACTCCATCAGATGCACTCTCATTCTGGCTCAAGAGCTGCTGCATGGTAACATCAAAGTCACAACTGAATTGGGCAAGAACATGGACCTGCCACCTAGTTCTTGGCTCTGGTTTCGGTGGCAGACCTGACCCATGACATCGACAAGCCAATGATAATGACACGGTGAATACCTTTGTAGAGGGAATCTCTTCAAGATCTGTCTGTCTGAAATGAAAATGGCATTGGTTGGAATATAAGTGGATACACCACTTATGCTTTGATGACTGGCAGGCTGGTCAAGGGTCATCACGAAATGAGTTGTTCATTTTAGCTGCTCACTCCAGCAGATAGGAGTGCAGGTAGACTACATGTCCAAAGGAGCCCTTGTGCTGTGGGATGGGTGAGTGGTGGTTGGGGACTGGTGCAGCAGCAGAGACATCTGATGGTAAGATTCCATTGGTTTGGATAAGTCAACTTTGATCATCAAAGCATGTTTACAATGGTCCCTCAAATACTCTCCCATTGAACAGAGTATGGAGCCAGGTACTGAACTGGAGCAGCATCTTAAATGGTAGCCAAAACCACCATGAGGTACTTCATGGCACCTGCATCTGTAAGTCTCTTCACCAGTTGGACAACAATAGATCTTGTCTGACAGATAGCAACACAGACACAGCACAGCTTTTTCTTCTCACCAGTTGCATCCTCAAAGTTATTCTGGTTAACAATTGTTTCAAGAGCAATTGGTGTTCTGCTAATGTCAGTCCCCAATAATTAGCTCACACTGACCATGACCAATTGGCACCAAACTATCTACTTATTTAATGCTGGTCTCCATTGGTTCACAAACAGAAATTTGAGGAATGATTCCAGGGACTTTCAGCCCAATCACCTTTGGGTCTTGGAACCAATTGGATCCTGTCCACCAGTGGCAATTCTAAGTGTAACCAACGTGTGTCCCAACACTTTCTCACCCACTGGGACGTCTCTAATGTCTCCTGTCTTCTCAGTGTTGCTCTCCTTAATGAACGTGTTATTTCCAAACAGGACAACATCAAAATCATCAAGTTCAGAAACGCACCCTTCAAGCCAGAAGAAAACTTCACTACTTCTTTAACTTGCACATTCCTCAGTCCTTGAACTTGAGCAAAACCATCATCAATGCTCAGGACCACCCAGTCTCTTCAAGATCAATGGAGGTATCTGCTTCAAGAATTCACTCTTCCAAAATCAAAGACACGGAATAGTGCAAGTGTTTGATGCATGGAGGTTCTGTACAACAATGAAGGAGCCACCATGAGCATTTTGGGAGACCAGTCCAGCTTTCCTAAGAAGGACTCAGCATATTTATGATCTCTCCTCTGGTGGTGACTCAGCAGTCGCAGACCCCAGACTGACTGGGACAAAATGACAGTCCCACGCCCTGACATCTCTACCAAGACTGTTTTAAGGCTTCCTTTGCATGAGAGTTACCCCAAATATTAAGTAAGTCCTTTGATTTCGTCACTGTTGCTTACAAGAGTGTTGATGTGGATTCAAGTAGAAAGATATCACTGGCAACTTCAATCTTGTCTTCACTTCTCATGATGTGATTTATCAGTCTAGTAGTGAAGATTTTTGCTTTTTTTAAGCTGAGGTTTATTCCCATATTAAAAGTTGTAGTTTTTTGACCTTGTAAATAGTGCTGTAAGTCCTCTTTACTTTTAGCAAGCATGATTGCTTCTTATGTGTACACAAGCTGTTTGTGAGTTTTTCTCTAATCCTGTTAGCACATTCTTCTTCTTGGAGTCTAGCGTCTAGGATGATTTGTTCAGCATACAGATTATACATGTACAGAGAAAGAATGAAACTCAGACACATATTTCCTGATTTTAACCCACGCAGAATTCCTTGATCTGTTGACTTTTTTTTAATCTCTGCACAAGTTCCTCTTGAGCACAATTAATTTGTTATACGCCATATCATCACATGCCTTCACATAGTCGGTAAAACACAAAGTAATCATCTTTATCCTGGTGTTCTCTGCTTTAAGCTAAGATCCGGCTGATGGGAGCAATGACGGTCCTCATTCCACACTCTCCTAATTTAATTTCTAGCACCTCTCTGTCAATGTAGTACTGCGATTATTTTATAATTATCTTCAGCCAAAACTTTACTTATATGTAATGTTAATTAGGTTGTTTGATAATTTCTACCTTCTACAGTACCTCCAGAGCAGCTTATTAACCTTGTTAGCTAAATGTGAGAAGTACTTGAAACACTTGCTAATAAAAAAAATCAAAGATTGCAGCCTTCATTACGAATTAAAACTTAGGGTGGAGAATCACAAAATACTCACAAGGGAAACAATAGACCACATTTATGATCAAGGGAAAACAGACTGGAGATTTCAAGGTTTTCATTTTACTTGGATCCATAATCAATACTTATGGAAGCAGTAGTTAAGCCATCAAATGATATTTTTGCAAATACACTCTAGAGCAAGGATATCACTTTGAGGACTAAAGTATGCCTGTCTCAAACCATGGTATTTTCTTTTGACACATATGCACATCAAAGTTGGACAATGAACAAGAAATACAGAGAAGAATTGATATATTTGAATTATGGTGTTGGTAACTAATATAAAAAACCATGGACTGCCAGAAGAACAAGTAACTATTTCTTGGAAACAATTCAACTACAATGCCTCTTAGAAAACAGGACACTCCTTAGAAGCCATAATACTCTAAATATGTGATCAGAAGAGACACGTCTCTGGAAAAGGGCATTATCAATAATAAGGTGGAGGGCAGCAAAAAGGGAAGACCCACAATAGGAGACACTGACAAGGTTACTACAGAAATGGACTTAAGCACAGCTACAGGGAGGATGCAGCAGACCTGGACAATGTTCCCTTCTGTTGTATACAAGGTCACTGTGAATGAAAAAGGACTCACTGGCACCTAAGAACAACAACAATGGCAGACAATACTCCCTCATTCAAAGGCACAATTTCTTATTTGTTCGCATCTGCAGGCATATGAGGCCATTGAAAATGTCATGAATTAGGTTAGGAGTTTCATAGTGCTTCAAGTGGAATTGTTGTTCTTTTGCACTTCAAGAAGGCCTTTGCAGCAGATTTCTCCAATTCAATATGTTGTATAACAGCTTGACTGCTGCTTCCATGAGTACTCTTGTGAATTTAAGGAAAATGAAATCCTCCACAATGTCAATATATTCCCCCATTTATCTTGATGCGGCTTATATTTCTCTTTTCTTTATATTTCATTTTCATCAGCAAGTGCTTAAAATCCTCTTGGCTTTCAGTAAGCAAGGTTGTCCCATTTAAATATTACAGGTTGCTAATGAGCCTGCCTCTTACGCTTATATTGTTTTGTTCTTCTTCATATAGTCCAATTTCTTAAAATTGTTCAACATATAGATTACTTAAGTACGGTGAAAGGATACAACCCTGACACAAACCTTACAAGTTTTGTGCATTCCTTTGGTTTTCTGGTAATTCTCAGTATTTAATGATGGCCGGTTTTCATTAGGTCTGATGTGCTTGATGACGTCTCCAAATACATCTAGTCTGTGGTCATGATTGTCCAATATGTCATGTCTATTCTTGAGACAGTCTCCAAACCCATTTGGATGGCTCACGTGAATTTGTATTAATTTTCTTCAGCTTTACCGTGAACTTGAATATGTGCAAGTGGTTAGGTGTTCCAATCAGTCCATGACCTTGCTCTGACTGATGATACTGACGCTCTTCTTTGTCTCTTTCCACAAATGCTCTGGATTTGATTTCTGAGTATTATATGTGTCAAGGTCCATGTGCACATTCATCATTTATAGTGTTGAAAATGGTATTTTCTGTGAATAAGTCATCGGTCTTGAAACATTTGATAACGTGATTATTGATGTCAGTTCTATCAATGAGGCAGCATTTTCAAATTACTGATCCTTGCTTTTAACTTTCACATTCTACTTGCAATTGTAAATACATCTAGACAGCATGTTTTCTCCCCAACAGTTTTATTGGCAAGCAATGTACATACCATATAATTTGTTAGTTCAATCTTTCAATCATATCAAGGAGAATTGTATAATCCCCACCACCCACATCAATTTTTTTTTGTTTGTATTTGTATTTTTTTTTGGGGGGGCATCACTGCCTCTGGTGGTCGTGGGTACTACCCAGGGAACTACCGCTGGATTTGAACCGCCAAGCCCGTGGGCTGCAGTCCTGCACTCAACCACTTACACAACCAGGGCTCAGCTCCACATCAATTTTTTAAAAAAAACATTTCCCCATTCCATAGCTAAATCACCTCTAAATTGAGTTATGCAACCGTAGCCCATTCTAGTGCTCCCTCCCCACTCCCATCTTTACCATTTACTTCTGTGATCCCCTTACCCTTCCCATCATCCACCCACAGTCCCTGTCTTCACCTTTGTATCCATTATTATTCTCATTATGTATCTACTCATCAAGTGCTTCACAGCTGGGAGACCCAATGGAAAATAATAAAAAACAAAAACCCTCAGTGGTAAAGATAAAATTGTAATAGTATACAGAGAAAGGTACAAATAATATGTAAGAAGTGACAGACCCCCCACAATATTCACAAAACCAGGGAAGAAATCTCTATCACGGAACCAGTGAGAGACACTTGCACCCAGAACAGACTCAGATCGGGTCACTAGGGTGGTGAACTGGCCCAGTAAAGAGTTCGATGCAGCACAATCAAGATTATAATGGTCTCTGCCTGAATGTAAAGCCTTTGGAAACACTTGCCTGTGGCTAGACATAATCTGCCAGTGGCTCAGTCTGACTAGATACTTTGTAAATGGGTGTTGGGCTCCCACCATCCTCCATAGTCCTCTACAAATTGTGTGTTCTTAATCTTTGCTTTGATTCTTTTCTCTTCACCATATTTGAATCTTGGAATTGTCATCTCTGGACCACACAAGCTTGATGTGTTTGTTCCATGTGGACTTAGTTTAGACTGCATGTTTGATCATTTTCATACTACAGATACTGGCAAAAACCTTCCAAATTTTAAATCTTTGAATTGGGATTTTATGAGTAAATTGGAATAACTGTTATATTGACTGACTTTCCTGATTGGTGCTATGGGTATTTTCTGATCGACGGTGACTTGGTTTTTCAGGATAGATCTGGAAACACTCTTTGTGATGATGAATGTGACAGCATTCCTCTTCAATAACAGACCAAATGACTTACTGATTCAAAATAGCCTATACCAGTACAGTTTAGCTTACTAATGCTTAGGATATGGATCTCTATGTGTTCTGCTTCATTCTTGATTATTTTGAATTTTCTTTGATTCATACTTCATACATTTTTATATTCCAATTACAAATGGATTTTTACTACTTATTTCTTATTCTGAGGCATGTCAAACTCATCAATGAAGGTCCTGAAACCTTTGTTTCATCCCAGTCATGAAACGGAATTGACTTTTAGTCTGTTCTTTTATAGCTCTAGTCCATGTTTCTATAGCTGGACCTAGAGTTTTCCTCAAAATATGATCTTGGTATCCCTTACAACAAAGCTGCATTGACTCTGGAGAAGGAAACGAGATGCAAATAACGGTATACCAAGATGGATTTCTGGTTATTCTACTAGAGCTCTGAATCTCAGCCAGTTGCCTCAAACAAGTAAAGCATCACTTTCAAACACCAGGGAAGACACGGGGGAGGTTGTTTCATATACCATCGTGAAGTTCAGTAGAGAGAGGTCAGTTAAGCACTCTGTCCTGAGACATACACCTTTCATTTTCAATTGTTTTCAAATATAAAGAGAAAAATCCCCTTTTCAAGTTGGATTGTTTAAATGCACCTACAGCTACTCCTGTCTAGGAAAGGCTGGGTAAGCTCTCCCTCCTGATGCATTTCAAAAAAGGTTCAATTGGCAAAAGAAAGCAAGTGCAAAGGGTTTCTGACAAAAGAGGACTAGAGGGAACACATTTTTCCTTTTGCAGAAAAATTGTTCTAGAAAATCAGACAAGTTAGCAACTCAAACAGGATTGTATAGGCATTGGTGTGATAAGCCTGGCATGTGGAACATTTCAACGTAACCCCTTACCCCCCAAAAAATCAAACCAAACACAACTACAAAAAATGAGCTTAAATATGGGAATGAGTGTTATATCATAGAAAATATGAGAAAAAACTCTCCAGCAAAAATAACATCCTTATTTTCAGATTACAGCACAATGTAAGGCAACATATTCTGAGACTGCAGTTATTTATTCCGCAGAGCCATTCAGCATTGAAAGGCACCTCCTGGGACACTATCCAAATCCTCAGCAGTGTTAGGCCTGAGTTTTCTTACACCTCCAAGTATCTATCATGCTTAACGATGCCCCAGCCAATCAAATAATTAACTTCAGAACAATCATGGCAAACAGAAAAGGCTAAATCAAACGCAGGTATTCTGAGATGGCTAGTCTGATAAAAATATACGTTTTAAAAGACAGTGTATACTTTAAATAGATTTAAACATACTTCAATTCTAATGCTACGTTAATGAAATTTTTAAAAGACAATTTTTATTCCCAAATGAACCATGTAATCATCTGCTAAGCCATTATTGATAGCATATAAACCCCACTGTTGATTTATATGACAGTCAGATATTCTACATTTAGTCTGTAATATATTTTCCTATTACCATTAAAAACAAATACACAACTGCTTCCATAAACAGACATCTTCTTTTACATTTTCACCACTAGTCAACCTATCATATATGCTATTGATTTATTTATCTGTGAAAAGAATGATTTAATACGAGGACTGATTACACATGTTGTTGCTGTCAGATTCTGTTGAGCCCATTCAGACTCATAGTGAACTTATATACAAAATATTTTTTTAAATGGCCAGTCCTGTGCCAACTTCACAATTATTTGTTGCTGTGTTTTAGCCCACTCCTGCAGTCACTAATTCAGTCCATCTTACTGGGTGGTCTTCCTCTTTTTCACTGACTCTCTGCTTAACCAAACTTAAAGGTCTTTCTCCATGACTTGTTCCCTTCTGACAGCATGACCAAAGTATATAAGACAAAGTCATCCTTCAATCCTGATGCTGCATTTATCTTCAGTTTCTCTGGTGATTTGGTCAGCATATAGATTGAATGAGTGTAATAAAAAGATATAACTCTGAAAACACATTTTATGATATCAATCCATGCAGTATTTCCCTGTTTTGTCCAAAGCACTCCCTCTTGGTCTGTGTACAGATTCTTCATGAGCACAACTATGTGTACTAGAATTCTTGATAATGCTATCCATAATATTCTATAATCCACACCATCAGATGTCTTAGAAAAGTCAATAAAATACAGTTAAATATCTTTCTAGTGTTCTCTGCTTTCAGCCAACATTCAGCTAAAGTTAACCATGAAATATTCCTCATTGCAAGTATTATGATTGTACTTCAAATTTCCAGACATTCATTGCTGGTGAATTTCTACAAGTGTTTTTGAATTATCTTCAAAGGTTTATTTCATGTGGTATTAATAAGGTCTTCTTCCCTTTGAATGGATACCTACAATCTCTTCATTTGTCCAGGTAGGTAACTTACAGAACACAGATAAAAAAATTCCAGCAATCACTATTTGGTGATACATCTCAACTGGTATTCCATCAATTCCTGAACACACGATTTTTCACTAATGCCTTCAGGACAGCTCAGATTTATTTCTTCCATATCATGATTCTTGAGCATAATTCCTATGCTCATCAACCAACTCTTATTTGGTTTAGAGATGCAGTGTTTTTCCATGTTCTTTTGATGTTTCCAATGTAGTTCAAAATTTTGTCCACATAATCCTTCAATATCGCAATGTCAGGTTTGAATTTTTCTTCATCTCTTCCAGTTTAGGCAGTGTTGAATGTGATCTTTCCTTATGATTTTCTTTGCATATTTCATTACAATACTTTATCTTTTCATGCTGTTCTTTGAAATATTCTGGTCTGCTCTTTTACTTCATTTTTTTACATTCATTTTAGCTAATTTCTGTTCAAAATCAAGTTTCCGAGTCTCTTGTGACATCTATTTTGGTCTATTCTTTCCTGTGATTTTCATATCTTTGACTTTATTCTGTTAATTGGTGTTCAATGTCTCAAACCTATTTTTTAGATGGTCTCTAGTGAATGTATAATATACTCAAGGTTGTATTTTAACTTCAGTGGACTTGTTTTAAATTTCTCCAAGTTTAACATGATTTTTTATAAGAGTGACTGATGTTCTGTTTAGCAGCCAGCCGCTGGTTTTGTTCTCACAGATAATATTCACCTTCTCACCTTTCTACATGTAGGTGATGTAGTTTCTGTGTATTCTATGTCATGGCTCCCACAGGTTTAGTTACCATTTATGTTGTTGAAAATAAACATTTCTGGCTGAGCCCCGGTGGCGTAGTGGTTGTGCGCGGGACTGCGGCCCACTAGGACGGAGATTCAATTCCAGCAGTGGGACTGGGCCTCCTACTCCCACCACCGGAGAGCAGTGATGCCCAATAAAAAACAAACAAACAAAAAAGAAAAGAAACATTTCCAACGAAGGGGTGATTGTTCTTACAGAATTCTTTTGTGTTATATTCTGTGTCATTTCTATCAATTTGGCCATATATTTTCAACTATTGATTGCTTTTTGTTTTAAAACTTCTTATTACAATCTCAAGTAAATATCAATGTTTTTGAAAGATCAACTTCAAATTATAGAAGCTAGGAAAGATCATTGTTGTCAGCAGTTGGTGAATAATAAATGTATTAATTGTCTTTGTAGGTATATGGATATTATATATTCAGTGGCCACATTTTACTTCAGTACAGATATTGAAATGTTGTTTTTTTATAAGTAAAATATACTGTTCCTTCTCAATTTACCTTTCTCAACATAGAAATCCATACTAGTGTCAATTCAAAATGCCTAAAACTAGTCCATTTCAGCTCACAAAAGTCTAGAATATCAATGCCTATGTATTTCATTTGGTTTCTTACAACTTTCAAGTTTACTTGATTCTTGCTTCAAGAATTCCATATTCTGATTGTTAATGGAAGATGTTAATAGTTTCTTCTCATTTTGATCCATGTCAAGTCAGCAAATGAGGTCCCAAATGCTTTCCTATAACCATGTCATTAAGGTTGCCTACTTTGAGCAGGCCACTCTTCCTTAGTGATATACTGAGTACTTTTCAACCCAAGTATCTGTCTCATCTTCTAATGAGGATCTGGAAAATTACCTTTTAAAGAGCTAATTGATAAAAATCTTATGACCATACATAAGGAAAATATTTTTCCAAACATAGGAAATACAAAAAAAGTGTGTCTGATTGTACGCATACTCATAAATAAACATGTGAAACGTATATAAAAAGAGCTATTATTTCTTACAGAAGAGGCACACAGAGAGAGGAAAATAAACTAATTGTTAATATCACCTTACACAGGTTAATATTGCTCACAAAAACACTATGACTTGGGCGTGTCATCTCTGCTCCGCATACAGTGGGCACTTAATAAAAACTTGTGGAATTAGATTAAAAAACACTGGAATGTTTTCATCCATAACAATCATTTTGCATATTTAGTGTAACAATATATTTTTCCTGATCTTGAAGCAGCCTGGGTAACAGATATTCAATATAGGTGGAGCAAGTATTATAAAATAAAAGGTCATGACAGACTCTGTTGGGTTCAAAGCAGTTTGTTGGGGTTCTGCAACTGTCAGATGTAATTACTGACATGAATCCAAATTCATTTGACCGAGAACCACATCAAATTAATTGCAATGTTGGTATATAAAAGCCATTATTGGACATTTGTCTGTTAAAATTTGAATATTATTATATGAAATCAAAGAATGTTTCTAAACCTATAATGTGTTTTGGTCATTTCTCATAAGTCAATTTTACTGTTTTCACCCATCTGTTTCAATATTTTCATGAATTTATGTCTACAAAAGTCTCATAAGACAAACAGGGCATCAAGTATATACTGTACAGAAAAGCCAAATTTGTAAGTGCCACTGTCACTCACCTTCTACATAAGAAATGAAGAAATCTTATTAAATGCTCAACAGACTGAAGATAGCTCTTATAGTTTCTGCAAATTTGAGTGTCTGCATTTAGAATATAAAAACTCTTAATGAGATCTAAAATATATTACCTATCTTGTTTCTCATATTTATTTTGTGCCCTATTTAAAAGAATATTCTTAGTACATATAGAAATATATTTTACTGCTAAGGAAGACAGCATATAAATTTAGCACATATTCTCAGTAAATTGATGCAAGAAATGTAACTATTTTAGTATACAGTCAAAAAAATTACCAGTGATAAGCGATTCAAGATATAGGGGAAAAATCTAGTACCTTCATTTAATGTAGAGTAGATTCTGCAACTGTTCAGACTACATCTATACTCTCATTATATGATGCAGTGATTGTTGATGCTCTGAATAATGGCCCCAAACAAGTTTTAAAATGCTAATGATTTATGAGTAAATATAAATTGCATAATTATAGTTCCAAATTATATTTAAGCACTTTTTTTGCTATAAAGAATACGTGGCAGGGGGGGGTAATGTAGTGTTGGCAGTAGTAGAGGTGGTTGCAAAGGGTAGAGGAGAGATGAAGACTAACAGTGCTTAGAGAAATAATAATAAACATTGAAGCACAAATGGCTTTCTATATAATCATAATATAATATTAATCAAAATAAGTCTCACTCGAGGCATCCTTGACAACTAAGATTTTATTGTAATACTTATTGCAACTAATTGTTTACCCTGATGCTTTTAGTGAAATAACTGCCATTAAAGGAATAACAATATTTAACACTTAAGAAATGAGTAAGTGCTGAGAGATAAATGCCATGATCTGGGGTCATTGAAGATTAGAGAGCTTAGGTGAATTGGCTAAGGTCAAATTGTTTAGGGAGCACAGTGAGAATTGGAATTCATGTTTCTCTGAAAAGAAGGTTGAACTCATTTGAATTGCAGGTCAACAAATGATGACATGTCATGGGGAGTCAGCAGATAGACCTGGGAGGGTGCAATTGATTATTTGTTTATTGCTATAATGAGAGCTGCCCTATGTATTCCAATGATTAAATCAGTACATGAGACTAAGAAATTCCAGAAGCCTTTATTGAATGAATGGCATGAGCACAGTGTCATGTTAGTGAAGCTCTAGATTTCTGGCAGACATGGTACAAGGTCGTTTTACAAGAACAACAAGAGAGATTAGATGAAACAGATATGGATGATAATCCTAGAACCTTGAGTGCAGAAGAAATGAAAGAGAAGAGTGGGCTGAATATTGATTAGTAGAATTAGCTGAACAAAAGTGGCCAGAAAGGAAAGAGGTAGGTAAAAACTTTTGACTCATCAGACACGGTATCATCATGATGAACTTTTAGCTCATGACTAGCAAAAATGTCAACATAAATGGCTGTTAATGAGAAATCAACTGTGTTCAGATGGTTCAGCCACACCTGTACCTATTGCAGCTACACTCACTGAACAAGAGCCACTACCTCCTCCTGCACCACCTGGTCATGAATGGATAGCTAAAAACACCAGCCAGGCCTGCTCTCATCTGTGCTATACAAGCAGCAGATAACAGACTGCACACACATGCACATTCTCTATTACATTAAGCACAAGACAGTATTGCCACCATGCAATGATCAATTCAATATAAATATACTACCAAAATGTCTTAGAGACAACAGACAATTTCATTTCACATGAAGAAACAAAATAATGTGGCACAAACAAGCGACTGATACACAGAACCAGAAGACCTTTCTAAGAAACAAAAGGCACTGGAATTACCTTTTACAAATTAAAACAAGTGATATTTAGATCCCTTCAACAAATTGACAGGAAGATTGAAAAAGATACTGATACAAATTTAAAAGACACAGAATAAGTTGAGAGGAATTCATGAAAATACTCCAAACACAAAGTTACAAAATAAATGAAAAATTAGGAAACATAAAAAATAGCAAATAAAAATCCAAGAAGTTAATACTAAGACTCAAGAAATAGATAATATTTTGAAAGCGAACTAGAACAGAGCTAATTCAAGGAAAGGCTGAATAAGTGGGCCTGAAGACAAATCTCTCAATACTAATCTACTAGAGGAACAATTAGAAAAAACAAAATACTCACAAAACTCAAAAAAAGCTTAAAAATTATATGGGACACCACCAAGAGAAAAAATTGATATATGATCAGAATTCCAGAATAAGGAGGAACAACAAAAAAGGAGAAAATTATTAAAGAGTAGTTGGAAGAATGCTTACCTTACATTATGAAAATGAGAAAACATGCATTCAGGCTAAATAACCCCTCAAACTTTCCCAAACCCCAAACAAGCAAAGAATCCTGAGAACAGCTCAAGAAAAATGAAAAGTTCCCTACCGAGATGAACAAATAAGACAAAACTCTGATTTTTCAGCAGAAACCAAGCAGGCAAGAAGGTTATAAGATTACATAGAAAAAAATGCTAAAAGGAAAAGAAAAATGGCAACAAAGAGTCATGCACCCAACAAAGTTATAAAACTTCTTTGACATAATCTAACACCTTGAGGGAAAGAATCACTGGTCCATACTTTCTTGTGAAACCAATATCCACTGATATAACCTTGTTGAGAGAAAAATGGGCCATTCTCTGTTAGTGAATAGTGACTTAGGTCTTAAAGCTCATGAGCAGCCATCTAAGGTGCAACTCTTGATCTTTCCTCATCTGAAGGATGAAAATAGAAAAGTATATGGAAATAATTGTGCAATGGACATATAAACATCAGTAGACACAATCCTGAAGCCCAAATTAGTAGATGGTACCTGGCTACCATTACAAACAGTTGTGAAAAGGATTGTATTAGAAGGTACTGAATAGAGAGGTCAAAAAAGGTGGGAACACTCCTACTCCCACCACCGGAGAGCAGGATGGCCCCCCCCCAAAAAAGTAGGAACAAATCATTTTCACACTATTATTATGATTATCTCAAAATTATCTCATTTTCTAATGTCATATTAGATATTAAATTATAAAAACTAGAATTTTAGATTACGATCCTATTTTCATCTATAATTTATTTGATGATAGGATTCATCATTTTAAAATCTTGGAGATTGATAGAAAAATAGCAATCAAATTTTAGCAATAAATTTTTAAAGTTTATGTTTATTGATCATGATTAGCTAATTCTCACTCAAATAACTGGTCTGTCTTCAAATCTAACTTAGCTACTAGGGTAACTCATTTTTTATAATCTTACAGGAAATAAATAGGCAATTCTAATTTACATATATTCTTTATAAGGAGGATCTAAATTGTTCCTAATTAAATAATAATTATATTACAATCTGACTGGGATTTTCAATTTATAAATATTAATTTTGTTTTTTCAAATATATTTCTTTTCTATTTTTCTGCCAAATCTTTACAGTTAATGCATCTAAAATATTTGTTAACCTCCACAAATATTTGCTTTATTCTACCTATATAACTCTGATTTTTTAGGCATTTCTAAGGTAATTATGATCTATGCCAATATAATCAAAAGGTGGAGAACATAGATTATATAACATACTCATACTACTGCAAACATACTAGAGTATACTTACTTAACATATGTTTATGTTGCATTTAAATTACCTTTCTCCATTTTACATTAAAATAAGTAGCATGTTGCTGTGCATGTCCTAAGTTTAATTATTTGTTAAATGGTGCAATAAATGCTGATTGGAGGAATGGGAAGCTAAACAGCCGTAAATATAGAGAAATATAGTGATCTATTGACAAAATATGCTGTTCTTAAAGAAGAAGTCGATTGCCAGTCTGAATCTGTTGCTTACAACTTCCCTTCCTTTTTTTTTTTTTGGGGGGGGGCGGGCATCACTGCTCTCGGTGGTGGGAGTAGGAGGCCCAGTCCCACTGCTGGAATTGAACCTCCGTCCCAGTGGGCCGCAGTCCTGCGCACAACCACTACGCCACCGGGGCTCAGCCCACAACTTCCCTTCCTTAAAAATGTCTTTCCTATGAATTTTTTCTTCCTGCTACCACCTTAAAGCTACCACAGATTTCAACTCCTTCGAAGAGAGTCTTGTTAGAGCTAACTTTTCTCTTCACCTTTCCCTGTTCTTTTCCAAGTACATCCTCTTTGCATTCACCTCTCCTTTCTTGTGCTTCTGACTCCCTCTTCTGAGTCATGCTCAAACAAGTTCCTTTAAGACACTTGGCTCTCCTACCTCATCATAACATAACTTCCCTAGGTGACTTCAAAGGATCTTGACAGTCTGGCTCTGTCTCACCTTGCCCACAATTTTCCTGTTCAAACTCTCCTCTAGGAGTAACCCCTACAGAAACAGTTACTGAACATTTTACTATTCCCCAGGGACTGATAATAGGCCATCAATGGTTTACATATTGAACTGCTAGTCACATGGGCAGCAGTTTGAGATCACTAGCTGCTCTGTACCCCTAAAGAGATACAGCCATAGAAATATACAGAGACAATTTTCTTATATCCGATCAGATTACCAGGAGTGAGAATTGACTCAATAGCAGTGAGTTTGGGTTTGGTAATAGAACCTAATACATTAAGAATCAGTTGATAAAAAGGCTACAGTAATGGTTGGCAATCTGTGGCTCACTAGCCAAATGTAATTCTTTGGGTACATTCATATGACTCTGATGGAAAAATGAAAAATTGTAAAAAATATTATTCCGATAATGGTGATCTCATCTTTTTCTGAAAAAAAAATATATTTATGGCTTTTGCCATAATAGAATTTTAAATTGTAAGGGACAGGATTAGCTCCTCTGTGCCAAAAATTTGCCGATCCCTTGTCTAGAGTATAAATGGCATTAGAATCTGTTATTTTACATGGATTATATCATTTAGCATTCACAATGACATGAGGCAGATATTAATATTATTCCACTTTATAAGAAAATTGAGGCACAAAGCAATTTTAAAACTTGCCTAAGAAGGTATGCCTAAAAAGTTGTGAAATAGTGAGGCATTTTTGGTTCTGAGTTAGAATTTTCAACTTTCATATAGGCAAGCTGGGTTTAATGCCAGGCCTGCTCTGCGGGGTCATCAACCACCATTTGCCAGAGGAGGCTTGTATTTTGCAAAGATGCCAAGTTTCAGCAAAACTTCTTGATGAAGGCAAACTGGGATGAAAATATTGTGATCTGCTTCTGGAAATTCAGCAAAGGAAGACCCTACAGATCACAATGATCCAATGTACAACCAACCACGGTGAAAAGGAGCAGCTAGTTCTATTATGGGTAGCGTCTGTGTAAATCAGGGTCCCTATCAAAGGAAGCCAACAAGAACAAAAAGTCTTGAGCTAGGACTTGAAATTATAACCTACCTTAATCATTCTGATGTGTTTTCCACAATATATAACCTACATATGCTCTGTTGTCTTATGGGTGAATACATATCATTGCTGATATCATTCCTTTTGACTTGACTAGTTTCCTCTCTGCTTAACTGGTTTTCAGGGTGTAAATTAACTGATAGATCTAAAGACTGTACTTCTAGATAGTTCTATAGAGAAAATAATCTGTATTATCAATTCTGAGTTGACTACACACTTTACTCTTTGCTGGTTTGACTTTTGTTTCATTTTCAAGGTAAAATGAGAAGGACTTTATAAAGATGATTGTTTTGCACTCCCCCCCCAGATTCTTCTGTAGGCAAAACCAATTCTTTCGTTAGTAACAGTGACAAATATATTCTATGTCCAGTGTTATATACTGCACTTAATTATCTTATTTAATCTTCACTAACACTGTAGGATGTAAACGTCATTATCCTATATTACAGATGAGGTAATGGAAGCATAATGAGATACAGGAAAAGAAAAAGATTATAAAGCTAGTAAGCTAAGACTTGCCTTTACTTTTTACAGTTTCAGGCTCTAATAATTTTTTAGTCATTAAAAACTTACAGTTTACAAAATGGCTGTTTCTTTAACATATAATTATGCCTTTCCTCCTTTAAATTAAGAAAATACAATTTCTTATCAAGGCCTTAGCCTTCGGATCTCCCATTCTCTCAAAATGGAGCTTTGGAACATAGAATTTTTGTGGATTTAACTTGAAAGATATAATTCTCTAGCTGCTTCATTTTCATGATATCTTTACTTAATTCTGAGCTCAACTGATCACATTGAGATTAGAAGAAATAATCTTTTTTGTTTGCTTTATCCTATTATTCTCCTGAATAATTAAATTCTAAGACATTTCCCCTGATGAATGTTTATAATTTTGCATGCTAGATAAATTATCTTACTGTGGCTACTTATTAGATATATGGGATGGGATCATGGAATTCTTTTAAATTGATAAAATAGAAACTTTACAGACAGAGTACATGTGTTTGTAAAGTTGTTGGCAATTTTCAAAGTGACTAGTTTACCTTGAGACTCTACTTCAAAACCTTTGTTATAGATAAAATTCCTAGTTTTAATGGTATGTACCTCCATCTCTTGTGTATGAACTACATCCCCATTCTCTGTACAATGTGTATTCCACAATGACAATCAAAAACAGTCTAATTGGACATATTTAAAGTTATTGAAATCACATTCTCACTGCTCTCATTCTCACGTCGATAGACTTTTATGTCACATTGACACACATCTATATGACATTACCTTGCTTCCCTTCAGATTCTCAAATGCCTGCAGTATGTTTTTATAGCACATTCTTTGAGAAACTCGTCGACACTGAACTCCATCTCGACACTCAACTCAATTGTTATTCATCCTTTTCTGCATCTTTTCATCTTTCCAATTAAGACTATAATTTAAATATCAACACATATACACTTCAAGTATAAAACATGAGAGTCATGAATCTACAGCCAAATTGTACAGCTTACTACTATTTGGTCTATATAAGGGAAAAATGTCAAAAGATACATAAGAAAAAAATGCTTATTTCAAAATGAGTTTTGGTTCATGTTCACATCACTCAGCTGAACATTAACACAAAACTTATTTCCTTTGCTTTTCCAATGGCTTCACTCACATGGACAAAGCAAACTAACCACCTCCTGTCAAGTGAAAAGGAGACTAAAATATGTTACCTGACCTTGCAGAAGAGTAAACAAATCCATATTTTAAGAACTCTAACTAGAATGCTGCTTGGAAGTGAGGAAGGCGAGGCATCATTTCACATTTTAAACATGTTATCAGAAGAGACTGGTCCCTGGGAAAGGACAGCAGGCTTGGTAAAGCAGAGAGCCAGAAAAAAAGAGGAAGACCCTCACAGTGAGGGAGGGACACAGGGACTGATATCACAGGCTTCAACATCGTAGCAGCAATTATGGGATGGCGCAGGGCCAGTGTGTTCTGTTGGACCCAGAGACAACAATGATTCAGAACTAAACCCCAAAGTATCTAATGACAACATCTAATGTCGTTTCTGTTAGAAGCACACTTTTACGAAATGCTAAAAGCTTGAAAAATATTAAGCTCACATCATGTGAGCAAGAAATAATTTTCAGGAAAAAAATAGCCTCTGTTTTGACTGTTATTCCCATAGATACTCAATATGTGTTCTGAAGCACTACGCAGTATCTGTGAGACCCTTTCAGAGGATCTGCTAGGTCAAAACTATTTTCATAATAACACTGATACCGTGTTTCATCTTTATCCTCTCTTTGTTGTATGAAAATGAATGGAAGTTTCCAGAAACTGCATGCTGAATAATATTGCATTTGGTTGAATGTAGAAGCAGGTAGGAAAATCATTGTGTTTTATTCATGCAGACTTTGAAGAAAGTGATAACACTTTCTCTTCTTTTTAAAAAATAGTGTCTTTTATTAAAAATGATATTCATGTTAACAGGCTTATTGTTGTGATTTTTAATGAATAAATAAAAAATTTATATTACCTTGGTTTTAATTTCTAATGATGGTAAGTGTCAATAGATATGGTCAATATAAACAAAAGATCTTTATGGTACTCAGTAATTTTTTTTTTGTTTTTTTGGGGGCATCACTGCCCTCTAGTGGTGGGAGTAGTAGGTCCAGCCTTGCTGCTGGATTTGAACCTCCAACCCAGTGGGCTGCAGTCCCGCGCACAACCACTATGCCACCGGGACTCAGCCTGTACTCAATAATATTAAGAGTATGAAAGACCCTGACACAAAATAGCTTTACACTTCATGCAAATGACCTATCTAACCCCTCAACTTCAAGCATGAAATAAAAATCAATGCTGCCAAAATCAGTGTATCTAGTCCAGATCCCTTTACTGACTTTCATAGTTATTGACACAATTTTCAGTCCTGAAGAAGCAGCTGAAAATGAAATATATGTATAACGGTACAAATAATTATAACTTACCCACCATTCTTACTACCCCTGGATTTTTCTTTCTCTGTGAAAGGTAACCCGTTTCTCAATGCTTTCTTCCCTCACATCTCGTATCCAATGAATCATCAGGATCTGTTAGTGGCTTTTTTTTTCATATCCCTAAAGCCATAGCCACTCCAATAGTGGACACAGGGCACCATCATCTTCTGTCTAGATAGGAACATTATCCTCAGAACTTCGGCTACTCCATGCCTCTCTATTTCCAATCCATTCTCTGTATTTCTGTACACTGATCTTTGAAAGACCCCTACCAGAGCACTTCAGTTCACAAACATTTATAGGCCTCAGTTGATAAACATTTACAGGCTTCCCAGAGCCTGCAGGGTAGACGCTCAGCCAAGCACAGAGACTGGTGCACAATTGATTCCCTGATAATTCTCCAGTCTCTTTGGAAAGTCCTCTTCTCTCCATACAAGGTGGTTAACTTTCAGGCTTATCTAGAGACTCCATCACCTTTGAAATGATAACTTCCAACATACAGATATCGCCAGGCTGTGCTCTAGCATCTACTTCCTAATGGAGTGACTCTTTCAATCAGGACTAGTACTCGATCCTAATTATAAGGGTTTTTTTTTTTGATACATTGTGTTGAAACTATATTTTACCTTGGCTCTTTATATAAGCTTGCTTCTTATTTTTCCCCGGAAATTGTCATATTTATTTATTTGGTAGAAAACAAACTATAGTCAAGGCCTGAGGTTTTTGCATATATTAGATATGAAGAAGGAAGCCTAAGGCATAGAAATATCTTAGATGTACTCCTAAATAGGTATTATGCGATTGATACTGATCAACAATTTGAAACCATTCTCTGCTTCGCTGGAGAAGGAGGGGGCTTTCGACTCCCCAAACCAGTTACCGATTCGGAAACTCACAGGGACAGTTGGAGCGCGTCCGACGGGGTTGCTCTGAGTTGACATTGACTCGAGGTCAATGAGTTCTGAGTGTACCCATTTTTGAATCAAGCACACACTACTAACTAAAACTTACTCTGGCTGTGAAATGATAATGTTCCAATCTTGATTCTACCTAATATTGTCTTTGTGACTTTGGGCAAGTTATTTAACTTCTCTGAGAATCTCTTTCTTCATGTTAAATTGAGGTAAGAGTGCTTGTAACAGGGTTACTCTCATTAAAAGGACTCATCGTTCTGCTGTTGGATGAGCATGGGATAGCTAACCCTAAGATCAGCAGTTCAAGCCCACCAGTCACTACAAGGGAGAACGCTGATTAATTCTATCTATTTCATTAAAGATATATAGCCTCAAAAGCCCTAGCTAGGACTGCTATGGGTTGAAACTCACTCACTAGCACTGGGTTTTGTATTCTCAGTATAATTATTATTGCCAGCATCACTCTTAAACGAGGCATGCCGTGACAGAGGCTTGGGGATGTGCAAAAATTCTATAGCCAGACTACATGAATTTGAATATAGATGCTATTCTTAGGCACTCTAGAATCAAATTTCCACTCATAGAGACTGCCATATGAGAAAGGAGATCACTTGAAGGAGAAAAATCCCAGGTTCTTCTCCTATGAAGTTAATAGGTGAGTTTAAACTGTGAATGTATTCAAACAGCTCGGTGCTTAGCCCTGAACCACCAGCCCCAGAAAATCCGGGACTGCCACTTCATATTTCAGTGATCATAGAGATATTTTTGACTTATAAGAATCCCAGTGTCTGCTTCTGTAAAAGGATAATCATAGTACCAACTACATAGAGAAATATGAGTATTATTGATTTAGAACATTTAAAAGTCTGGTAGTAGAGCATGGCACATGGTTGATATGATACAAATGCTTGCAATTTTTTTACCACTGTCATTTTTACAATAAAACAAAACAAAATAGTATTGTCATTGAGCTTCTTCATCGGGACCCTAAAGGATAAAGTCCAACTGCCCCTCAGGATTCCCACAGCTGTACGTCTTACAGGAAGCTGACGAGCACATCTTTTTACCATAGAGGAGCTGATGGCATCAATCCACCAACCCTATGGTTAGCAGCCAAGTGGTTAACCCCCCCTGCCCCCGGGCTCCTGTTTTGACAGAAGGTTACCAAATCAATTGTACAACCTTGCCTAGGTTTTGTTTCAAAATTCTCTCCCTTAGGTGGCAATGGCTTTTTCATTCATAAATTTTCATACCAGATATTGGTGTCAATCACTTTCTCCTCCTCATGCCTTTTTTTTTACAGTAAAGTCAAACAAACAACAACAAAACCACATTTAGCACACAGTCACTCTTGCTAAACAAGATAATAGCTTACCATATAAGTACACACTATTACTTTACACATCATCTCACAACTGAGAAAAATATGTTCTTCCCAATGTTTTCAACTTGTAACATCTAAAATACCCCAAACCCACTACCAGAGAGTTGATCTAACTTATTGTGCCCCCTATAGAGAGAGAGAAGAAATGCCTGATAATGTTTTCAAGAATGTAAATCTTTTTTTTTTGGGGGGGGGCATCACTGCCCTCTGGTGGTCGTGGGAGCTACCCAGCGCTGCTCCTGAGAGCCGCTGCTAGATTTGAACCACCAAGCCCGTGGTCTGCAGTCCCGCACTCAACCACTTACACCACCGGGCCTCAGCCTAGAATGTAAATCTTTACATAAGCAGACTGTCTAATCTTCCTCCTGTGAAGTGGTTTGTAGATTTGAACCATTAACATTTTGACTGTCAACCCATGGCTCCGTTAATAGACATTATGCCTTGAAATTGTAGAGGAACTCTGGTGGTGCTGTGAGCTATTAACTAAAAAGACTAATGTTACTATACCCTTAATGGACCAGTCCATACACATGAACTAGCATAATGAAATCTAGAAAGTATTACTCCTCTCTCCTTAAGTTTTAATCTCACATTCTTTCTTCTACCCTCATCACACCTTAATATATGATGTCATGTAATCTGGTAAAAAAAAAGATGAGGAAAGACTACTCTAACAATATACTTACTACCTGACCTTGGCTATCAAAAATTCTGAGTCCTTAGTATTAGGTGGCAAGTAATGGTGATAGGAACAGTAAAAAAATCAACATGAAAAGCTAATCATAGTGTGACTTTTTGACCACTAATGAGACAATTACTCATTTTACAAACAAGTCAAAATTAGGTGAAGTATTCTGAAGAGTGTCTGATAAAATATGGAATTCACCATACTGTCAGATGGTGGAAATCTTTGCCTACCTTTGTTCATATCAATTAGCTGCTTCTTCTTCTTCTGGCGTTCCAACTTTTCTTGCTCAGCTTTTTCTTTGGCAAGTTTAGCCCTCTTGGTCTTTTCTTCCATTTCCCTTCTTTTATTGTTTTCTTTCACTGCCTCCTGTATACATAAAGTAAGGTAAGTAAAAATCTGTTCATTATATAAATGATGAATGAGTTTCATAATTTAACAATTAAATACAAAGAGATGGGAAGGCCTCAAGGCAGGCACATAAAATTTTAAAAGAAATAGATAAATTATCTGAAAATATTTTTTTGTAAAACATAAATTAGAAATAATTTAAAACTCAAGTGCTATTATCTGGGGTCTCAAAAATTAGGGACCCCAAGGTTACAGATTTCACATAAATGTAATTTCTCCACTTTTGTAATATGAAATACTTCTTATGCACAAGATTTAATATTAAAATGACTCATCAAATATTTCATACTCTTATGATACATCTGTAAAATGGGAGTTCAGGAAACATCTCATAGGGCTGTTTTGGGGGAATATAAGAAACTTATAGGAAGTACACAGGGCAGAGGTTGAGGTATTATGTTTAAGACATTTTTGCTGCAGTCTAGGATGCTGATGGTGATGGCACTGGAGGGAAGGGCTACATTTAAATGATCTACGGCAATGCTATCACAGGGAAGAAATACCTACACTTTCACTATCACGTCACATGCCACAAACTTTATAAATCCAGGAGCATATTTCAAGCTTTTGTCTGTTTTAATTTGGAAAGATTGTCTGTGGAAATCCAGAAAATTAGTACATTCTTGTACATGATGAGAGAAAACTGGTGTAGAATGGTTAACTGGGGTAGTAATATTGACTTTCTGTGAGTTCAGACAAGTCATTAACAGAGACACTTATCAACTGCAAGTTCTTTCCATAGTTGTGCCTTTATTTCTCTTCATTATGATTGATTAGATATACTTCACAAATGTACAAACTATTTCTTTTTTTCTTTTAGTTTTTTTTAGAGCTGAAATAACATTTAATTTTTTAAATCATTTTATTGGGGGCTTGTGCAAACTATTTCATCAAAAGCTATTTTCTCTGAAAACTCTTCAGAAAATGATGCAATAACAAGGGTATAATGATAAGACTTTGCCTGAGGGAATTTTTATGAAAATAAACATACATGAGGGAGTGTCAAAAAGTTCATAGACAAATGGAATAAAAAGGTAATGGCATTATCCCACACACTTTTTGAAGCCCCTACACATACACATTTTAATTTTTTCTTAATTTTAAAAGACATAACATTTTAAAATAGCCTTAAAAACACTTCCACGTATCTCCAGACTTGCACGAATGATGTCATCCTACAAAATCTAAATGCTGCCGCCTTTACTGGTACCTTCCTTTTCTATTGTCCTTGTTAGGCGACTATTCCTCACATTATGCTGAAACCACAAAAGTTTCTGGTTTCTACCGACAAACTCAAAAACTGCTATCTGAGATGAATTGGAATAATGAAATGCTAAGTGTCGAGCAAGGGTTCTCAGCGTTGGTACTACTGTCATCCAGCCTGGCCTAGCCTTTAGGTGCAGAAGGCCGCCCTGTGAATTGTGCGATGGTTAGCACCATCCCTCGACTCTCTCCACTGGATGCCACCAGCACCTCTCTCTAGTTTGCCAGACCATAATATCTCTGGAGAATGCCACCTATGGAGCAAAACTGTCCCATAAATGAAAACTGGGGGGATTTTGTGCAGATAATTTATTCACCATGTATTATAAATTAATATTTCTGTTATGAAAACATAAACTAAACATAAACCAAAATGAGACACCACTTGAGATAACTGTATCCTAAAAGACAGCTAAGAGCAAGGGCTGGCAACAATGTGGGGAAACTGGAATCCTTCAATATTGCTAGTGGGAATATAAAATGATGCAGTCACTGTGAAAAATAGCTCAGCAGTTCTCTGAATTTTAAATATGGTGTTACTGCATGGCACAGTAATTCCACTTCTAAGTATATAATCAAGAGAGTTTCAAATACATGTTCACACAATAAGTGGCACAAAAATATCCATAGCAGCATTATGCATAGTAGCGAAAATGTAGAAATGAACCAAAATGCCCATCGATTGATAAATAAGAAAACACTGTGGAATAATGATAACGTGACTTAGTTATTTGGTACTGCAACAATGGAAATACTATCTACTCTCTCACCATTTAAGAGGCTATTTTAGGGGAAGGTGCCAGTTTTAGGGGAAGGTTTTCTCTAACAGCTCTTGCATAAAGTCTCTGTCTCCTTTCAGCATCTGTAGGCCCAGTGTTTACTAGAGATCTCCATGTAGCTTGGCATCAGTCTTCCAATAACTGTCCCCAATTCTACCTCTTTAACATCAGAGAGATGAATATTTATAATACACAGGATATATCAGAACACATAAAGGAGGATGATTTAAGATTACTGAGAAATACAGTCCATTCAAGTTAAAATAAAACACAGTGGAATACTGTTCAGTAATACAAAGTATGACTTTACACTAAGAAAAATAAGCCAAGCACAAAAAGACTAAATATTGTCTGACCCTACTTATATGAAATTGAATACGCTAATCTGTGGAGTCCATTAAAAAAAGATGGGGAAAAGGAGATTGGGGGGAAAATCCTATAATGAATACAAGTTTCTTTTGGAGGTGATATAAATGTCCTGGAATCATAGTGATATTTGCACAACCTTGTAATCATGTACATTTTATCACTGTAAAATATTTTCAGGTTCAATGTCTCCCTCACTCCCTCACTCACTACTATCGAGTTGATTCGCACTCATTGTGACCTTAAGGGCAAGGGTAGGACTAACTGCCTCTGTGGGCTCCCAAGACTAGAACTATGACTTAGAAACTGTGTCTTTCTTCTGCAGAATGGCTGATGATTTTTGCTGGCCTTGTGGTGAGCATTCCAAGGAAAAACTACTAAGTCGCCAATTCCACTTTCAGGTATATATCCAAGAGACCTGAAATCAGCGATGTAAACAGACAATTTATAGTAGTCAAGAGGAGGAAACCACCCAAATAACCCACAGTGGCTGTAAAGATAAACAGAATGTGACATATTACATGCAATGGAAGATTACTTAGTCACAAAGAGAAATGAAGTCTCGACACATGCCACAATATGAATGAACCTTGACCACATTATGCTAAGTGAAATCAATCAGTCACAAAAGGCCCGATACTGGATGGCTTCACTTACGTGAAATTCTTACAATTAGCAAGTATGTTGGTATCAACATTTTTTAGGGATGGGAGGGATAAGCAAATACAGAACAGTTGTATAAGAAGCTGTGCATTTCCATTTATGATGATTGGAGATTTGGCATTGATTTTGAGTGATGGCTGGACAATGATGATTAATGTAAATGTGATCACTAAATGCACATGTCAAATAAGGTATATTGGCAATGTCTATGATCTATATTTTTACAAATCTAAAGCATAGTAAGTTAAAAAAATGGATCTTGAGTAAAGCAGGATTGAAATACAACTAATTTAGGAAAAGAAAAAAAACCTGATTTAGAGAGGCAACATACATATAGGCTTTGATACCCAAGCAATCTGTAGGGTCATTGAAAAAATAACATGGGAGAGGAGGCAAGCAGCAGAGGAGAGAAAGGAAGTTAATGCTTTTGTGTATTTTATTACTAGTCAAACTAATGATCTGGTAACCTGTCACCAACATCTGAGTGAACTATGAATGTAATGGCTTGTCCCTTATTTTTAAAAACAATAACAAAAAAACCCTAAAAATTTATTATCATTTGCTCTTATTTTACAGATGATGAAACTTAGGTTGAGGTAGGTTAAGTTACCAGCTCAAGCTGACGTAGCACCATAAATACTAGAATCATCTAGGATTGTTTGGCATACAGACCTACAGGTAAAATATAGGATAAAAAATGAATACTCTTGAGCCACTGTGTGTCCCACATAATATTTGGGATACACTCATAATTATAAATGCAACATTTATAATAAAATTAATCATTGTGTATGTGAAATTGCAAGTTAACTGCTCATATTATAATTTTATGGAATACAACTGGTAGCTTTACTACAGTGGCTGTGCTGGTTTTTTTAATAAGAACCTCTGTGAGATTGAGATCATTAGATGAAAACAGTAGAAATTATTATTTTTAAGTCCATATCTCAACCACATTTTAAGAGCAGAAATACTAATAGGAACTATCAATAGGCAAAATGTGGTTTGTGAACTTGAATCTCATACTATGTCTGTATATTTGTCATATAATTCATTCTTTATGATCTCTTGAAAATAGAGTAAAAAGTGAAATGCATTGTATGTAAAATCTAAACTGATCAAAATGTGGGATGGGTTACACTTAGGCAATGTTTGATATCAAAGAATCACTAATGGACAATTGACTGAATACATAACATTTCTATATAAGAAGGAGTCTTCCAACTTATACTACTAGCAGAGCATGAATGTGGGTCTAGTAAAGAATGAAACAGACCAAGTAAGAGGCTCATTATTTCAGAACTTAGATGTTTCGGGCATAGATTTAACTACAAACAAGCACACAACTTGAAACGGCACATAGAATTCTAAAGAAATCAAAGCCAAAGGGGACAATAATTTCTCTGGTATGACATTAATGAAAATAGATGAATCTGCAACGGCATCTCTTTGTCAAGCAACACAGCCTGAAATGTCAGATATTTGTCATGATAGCACTAAATCTGTCTTCATGAAAAACAAACAAACAATATGCCTTTTGTTTCTTTTAATCATAGACTCTGGATTTAGGAAACTAGGGATAGGAAATGCATGCCTATTTAATTCTCTTGCCTGAGGGCAAAAGGGAAATCTTAACTATGGTTTCATATCAACAATCTTCAGTTTTACCTGAGTGAAAGATAAACCATTTTAAAACTACTAAAAGTGTTACAGGGAAAAAGATTTTTTAAAGGGATGGGCTGTATTTTTTTCAGATTAAAGGATTATGAATAACAAGGGTACATTTAAGGTCAAAGATACAAAATAACCCAAAAAAAACAACCAACAAAACCCTAGCAATTTGCTGCCATTAACAACACTTTCCACTTGTCAAGCCTCAGGAGCCATTTTAAAACACTAGCTCTTAAGCATCATCCCATTTCATAGGGTTGGGGATGTCAAGTGTTTATATCCTGTTCCTGTTTAGGACTGAGTTGGGGTAAAAGAATGCTAATTGAGAAAGTGTTTGATTGTAACCTAATACAAGATAAAACATATGTTTGTTGGGAAAAAGCCAGTTTTACTGGTATGTCTGTTGTTCAAAAGTCAGTAAAACATACAAAAGCAGCAAAATATGAAAAAAATACCTTGAGGATTTACTGCAAAATACATTCACCAATTTTATGTGAACTCTCTATTGTCAACCTGACATGTATAGATAAGCTAAAAATCTGATTTCATTGTTATACATAATTAACAATTGAGATCTGTGGACTAAGGATATCATATGGGGAAAACAAAAGAAAAACCAGCTCCCTCAAAAATGGGAAAAACAACAACATAAACTCATATAGATGCTAAGGCCTCTCATTTATTCCAATGAGGCTTTAAGAAATGCATGAATCTGGTAACAAATATTTGAGGGGGCTCAGCTGTCATCTTCATTGAGGCCAGGCCTACAAGAAGCAGGTATCTCCCTACCTCATGTTATTGGAAAGCAAACATCCAGCAACTAAAAATGACAAAACAGCCCTTACTGTCATTCCCTTTAATGCTTTACTAGTCCAGTGCTGACTGCTGAAGCACTTTACAAGACTGATGGATCCCAGTGAAAGCTGAAAATGGATTTGAGGGAGAGAGCAGTGGCACGATTAGGAGTATGGAACTAAGAGTCAGACAAAGTTCTTTTCACATCCAATTTCTATCACTTCCTACTAAAAACAGAGTGACCCTGAACATATGAATTACTTCATCTCTTTGGGCCTTAGTTTCCACATCTGCAGATCAGAGATGCTACATCTTTAAATCATGTTGTAGTTGTGAGGTGCCATCAAGCCAGTTTGAACTCACAAGAGTTGTTAAATTGATTACATGAAAAAATGTGGATAAAAGCCACTTAGAGAAATGTCTGGTATAGAATAAATGCTCAGTCAGTGGTAGCTGCGATTGGTATGTGTGGTGGAAATATCTGAAAGTTAGGGCAGTAAGAATGGGGTCATTAAGACACAGATAATCACACTGGTTTTTGTGGTAGTTAGACGATTTTATGTCAACTTGACATTCCTGGCTTAAGTGCGGGGTCAACCCGGTCAATCAAGTGGCAGCCTGATGCTCCTTGATGGTGTGAGAGTGGGAGCCACGGGCAACTGCTCTGCCATATTTCTAATGACCTTGAACCCATGCAACTTTACACCCACCAGCCGGTAATCTTCCTGCATTCAGCTTCATTGTACACGGCTATGTGAGTATGGCGAGGGACTTACAGCTTAGGAGCAGATTTATGGACTTGAGTTGGACTGGGCTTGGGTGCCTTCTTCCTATGTGATTACTTATTGATATAAAGCTCTTTCTTTTTTTTTTTTTTTGGTTTTTGGGGCATCACTGCTCTCCGGTGGTGGGAGTAGGAGGCCCAGCCCCACTGCTGGAATTGAACCTCCGTCCCAGTGGGCCGCAGTCCCGCGCACAACCACTACGCCACCGGGGCTCAGCCCTAAAGCTCTTTCTTATACACAGATAAGTGTCACTCTATTTGTTTCTTCGGTCCACCTGGCCTAACATAGTTGTCAATGTTTTATTCTACAAGACCACATCTTTTTTCCCCTGCAAATCACAAAGAAATGACTTATGATTAGAAGCATAGCATCTGCCCTCATAAGTACATAGAAAGTAACTTTTAGCTGTTCTATATTATTGGCATCAAAAATTACTGTGACAGTCTGCTATATTGAAACCTTTCAAAAGCGAAAATGGGTCACAGTGAAGAAGCAATTATCATTAATTTATATGGGGAAAATGTTTGAGCCCTGCCAAACTGGCAAAATATTCTATCAAGTCATACCAAATAACAATGACATATAGTTTTCCTGAGGAAGCTACAACAAAGAGCTTGCTGCAGCTTTGTCCAATGTAGCTAGTTCTCAGGAAAGGAGGCTGGTGATGTGACTCTTCCTACTAGGGTTTCAGGCTTCCCTTATGACCTTTCACTGCAAAAGAAGCATGCAAGACAAGTTTCACTTGTCACCTTTTTTTAAAAAGTGAAAATCATCTTCAGATTTCTCAATTCTGACTCATAGTGACTCAACAGGACAGGAATAGAATACATAGGTCTTTTGTAAAAACAAAGTGACATATAATAAATGTTCAGAAAATAGGGGAGACCTGTATCAGTTGGCACCCAAAAATCAACACCAAACATTTACCCTAGAAATCTCAATCTCTCTCTCTCTCTCTCTCTCTCTCTCTCTCTCTCTCTCCCTCCCTCCCTCCCTCCCTCAGATCATTGTATTCACCCATGGGACTATATCTGGAAAAATTTTCAATTAATTACAGTATTGTAAGCTGTATTGTATTTTGTCACATAACCAAAAGAATGTTAATTGGAAATGCCCTGGTATAAAAATCGTTAACACTGGTGCCAGAGGCATATTTTGATTACACTGTTGGGTACTCATGAAGAATCTTGGAAGGATTCACAAATGATATCAAGTCAAGCAACTTGGCAAAAACATAGAGAAACTTACTATGCATGATATTATGTCTATGTTTAAGATTGACATCCTCGGAAACCTACAGGAGGAGTTCTCTTCTGTCCTCTGTGCTCACTAGGAGTCAACTAGACTCCTAGTCTAGTTGTAGTCAACTAGACTACAATGAGTGGAGTTGGAGTTTTCAAGTCTCACACAATACAGGGTCTGTATTTCTTTTTCCATATCCCAGGAATGTGCCCTCCTGTGTACATGTGCACTGAGGAGAAGAAAGAATCCTTTTTATATGGAAATCACCTGCAGTGTATGATTTAGCATACAATTACAATACTAGACGGAAATATGAGGGAAATTAAAGCACATACACTCTCATAACCACAAACTGAACATACAATAGCATTTGTTTTCCTGAGCCAAGAATAAAAATTCGGAGGTAGAAGAAACAGCAGGTAGGTTTTGTTTGTTTTATCCTGTTTCTTTTTTAGGGTTAGGTTCTGATATTTAATAGATCATGATTGACAAAACCAAGACACACAAAGGTCATTTGCTATTTGTAGTAGTAACAAAATTCATATGTCATAGGACTTCAAGTGAACACCTTAAGGACTGGGCTATAGCGTAACTGTGCGTGAGGTTGCCTGGGAGTACACAATGGAGTGCATGTATGTGTGTTATTTTATACTTTTTAACATCTGACCTTGGTTCCTTCGTTTCTCTGAGAAAATAAAGAGCATAGGTCTCGGCAAGAGTGATTTGACTTGGAAATGAAGAGTCAGTTATTTCTTTCACGAGTGCTTCCTCAGAACAGGGAATTTACTTGTAGGCCTAAAGATACGTGGAAGGGTCAGGAAATAAGCCTACACACGGTCTTCCATCACAGGCCTGGCTGTGCTCTCATGCTAAATTGTCTTTGTACCCACAGGAAGCTGTTAGCACTACAGGGAAATCCTCTAGTGAGGTATTTCAAACAGAAGATAAGATGAGCGATAGATCCCTTTGTGCATGCTTGAGAGATTTTCAGTCAATTCCAGTGATAACAGGATATGGAATGGGTAGAGGGGAAATTTTTTTTCCAGACCTGGAAACAAGGATTATATAAGAGTGATGTCTTTTTCCCTGTCCTGAAGGTAAAGTGATGAGCATGACAAAAACAAGGAAAGACAACTTTGAAAAATGATTACATCTAAATTTGCTTTATATCTCAATATTGATTCATATAATACCTTTTCAATATTTCACACACATAAATTAATGATCCTTTCTTATTCTCCATTTTGCTTCATAGACTTACCTAGCACATTATGTGCTTAACTTGTTGGAACTTCTTGTGATGCTTGACAATTTACTGTGCTTTTCTAGAATCAAGTTGTTAGAGAGCACAGACTGCACAGCAGGTTACCAGTAGCTGATGTGAAATTGGGCTGAGGTTGTTATTTGGTGGGGTGGGGGTAAGGTGGGGGGGAAGAAAGAGAGAAAGAAGGAAAGAAAAGGAGGTGAATGTCTAAAGAAAAACTAAACTATTAGTAACTTAGGGTTAATATGCTCTTCCAAATCTTTTCATGCCAATTCTAGAGAGATTGTATCAGTTTAAACATGGGAAGAAGTAATGTAAATGAAGTTTCAACATTTGAACAATCAGATGATTAGAGAGAAAACAAACCCTACAAAAACCTTACATAAGTTAGTGATAGTGATAATGATTCACCAGTATTTCAAACGCAACTAGTGTCAAATGACGACCTTCCATTTAAAAAAGAAATGGTACTCTTCAATTAACATTAAACAACATTCAGAATTCCTTTAGTCTCGATGCGTTTAAATGCATGCTAAACTGAAGGGGTCATGAAAACTGCTCATAATATAGAGTATCTGTTGCAGCTACTCGACTCGGAGTCACAGGTACCTCTAAAGATCTCATCAGCATTAGAATGCTGCTAACTGTCTCTTTCCCAGAGATCGCTAATTGTTCTGGTATGAGTGACCTATAAAGTTCCTATGAAAGATTTTATGAATACTTCATCAACCAATCAACTACAATTGCAACAAAGAGGTATAACTTGCTTTTTCATTGGGGTAATTGAAATCTTGATTAGCTTCTTCAGGTACATAGATGTCTAAATAGCAGACACTCTACAAAATTATTGATACTGAAATTAGATGGGGATTGAAGTGTATTAATTAACTGTGGTAAATATGAGTCATAGCTATAAAATGAGTCATATGTGACACTTTCATCCAATTCTAACAAAATAGAAATGTTTTTCCCTCGAAAACTCCTGATTGGGGATTCTTTTTTATAGGTAGTATTTTCATGTCACCATCTCCTTTCTAAACTACATTTTCCATCTGAACTCTTTCATTTCGGCTATTCCCTAAAGTTCTGCCTTCCATCTCCTTTTCCTGGTTATTCTTTCACTTCTTCTCTTATCTTCCCTTCTCTCTCAAGCTCTCTTGTCTTCTTTCTATCACAGAACCCATCAATGTTTACGCAGAGTAGACGCACACATTCCTTAAATTCCCTACAAGGCCATACATGTTTTGGTTTTCCATCAATCCTCTGGCCGCAACTCCTTTGGGCCATTTTCTCCCAGCTAAAATGGTCTTTTTCCTGACCTTGAAGCAAGCAAGCAAGTAAACAAACAAAAACACACTTTGAAGTCTGCTCACAGTCCCTTTGCATATTTTTTGTCCCCTCTGTTCTCAGACATCTTCATTACTTATTCCTCATCTCCATCAAGTCTGGCCTTCACTGTTTGCTCTATCCAAACCATCAGATAGGAAATAGCTCCTTGAAAAACTTCCTGACTCCTGTTTTCCTATTTCATAAATGGTCAAAACATAGTAAAACTTTTTAAAAGCTCCACATTATCTAAGACTTACTACTAGCAACAGAAATTGCTGAACATAGCTGATTTATATAATAATAGTTGTCGGCCTGGGAGTTCTTGAAACATTACATTCTCAGGAGCTTCTTCACACATAAACAAGTCCTTACTGACATCCAGTCAATTCCTCTATAGGACAGAGTAGAACTGCCCCTGTAGATTTCTGAGACTAATAGTCTTTACGGGAGTAGAAAGCTTCATCTGATTCTCTAGCAGCACCTAGCAGTTTCTCACTGCGGACCTTGCCCAATTATAACCTACTATACTACTAGGGCTCTTCTTTACATACAGTTTCATACAAACCTCGAAATATTTTGTGTGTGGAAATAGAGACCCAACTTAGTGACCTTCTAGCCCTGGTGATGCTTTGAATAAGTACTTAGCTGCTAATTTAAAAATTCACTGCTTCAAACTCAGCATGCCATACCAGTTGCTCAGTAGGAGAAAGAGATGGCAGTTGGCTATCATAAAGATTATCACCTTGGAAACCTTGTAGTTACACTCCATCATAGAGGGTTGCTATGAGTCTGAATCAATCAACCTCACGAAAACCAGTTATACTGGTTCTGGAAAACATACTTGGAAAAAATGAAAAAAAATTCTAAATACCCTGGGGGTATTGTTGCCGGCTTAGTCTTTCTGAGGTCTGAGAACCATGACGTTTGTCATGCTGACAGAGTGCAACATTTTGCTGAGAAAATTCCTGTGTGTAGAGATGAGTGTTTACACAGAACCTCCAGTGCTAAAAGAGAAGTTTTATCCTAATTTTAAAAACAAGATCTTTGTTTTCCGTGAGACATTTGCAGAATCCATAAATATTAGTACCACTTAGCATGTTCAGTAATCTTTCAGTTTAAGGTAAAACCTTCTTAGGCTCATAGAAGGTTTATATACAAAGTTCCTTAAGTGTAATTATATAACTGGTTCTCTTTTGGTAGAGGGACATCACATAAGTGGAAATAAAAACAAATCTGCTGTAGGTAAGATCAGTTGAAGTGAATTCAAGTACATGGTCACTGAGAGGCCTCCTGAACTCAGCATAACCAGCTTCCTGTTCAAACTCCCTAGGTAACAAATAAAAAATTAATATCTCTCTCACATGCTGTACATATCTAGAGATTTGACAGACAAACCGATCTTTGCACCCCAACCTGGTTCGGAAGAGAATCTCAAAGGTAAATTATTAAACAGGAGAAGAAAGAAGGGAAAAAAGATTGTTATGTGCAAATCTCCTTGGATATTAAGCTTGCAGTTGGTTACAAAGCGGTCATGTACCGATAATGAAGACTGGCTGGGATCCCCAAGGCCTTCTCTTAAAATTTGCCTTACAACTGCAAAAACATGGGATCTGGATTAGGAGGGAAACTGTCTCTGCTGTCACAGTCCATTAGAATGCTGAACTCTGATTAGCTAGAAGTTCATGTGCAATCTGGAGCACAGAAAGGAGTTTAAAATGCTGTACGTTTCTGCAGACACCTTTTTTTTCCTTAGTAGGTACTTGAGTATCCCTCTTTCCATCTGGGAAAGGAAAACAATTGAATTCGACATGCCTCTATGGACCTTGATTTGATTAAAATCTAAGAAGTGCTTTGAGTGCCTATAGGAAGCGAACTAATCCATACATTTGTGGGGGGGGTTCTTCAAATTTTTATTTGGAACTAAAGGAACAAAATGAAATTCTACAATGAGTGACTCAATAGTTGAATGGGAAGACACTTTCAGGGACTATGGGTGAAGAGAAAGGGCAAAACCAGTGGTATGTTTCTGAGTTCACTTCTTTAAAACATTTAGTATCTTTGAAGATGGAAGAGGCAGTCCAATCAATAAAGTTTTTGGTAGGAACATTTAGAGTGGGGTGAAAAGCAATTTGGAGACTAGGATAGGAATATCAAATCACCTTGACAAGTAGAATTTTTACAGACTCATTGATAGAAAGGAGTTTCAAGAAATGCTTGCTTTCAGTCTGCTGCCTGTGGACTTAACTCCTTGACTTTCTACAGCAACCTGCTCTAAAGCTTAATCACATCTACAAAGAAACAAATACTTCCTCATATGTGAACAAAAGCTGTCAGGTTTGAGATTTTTTTCATTTGTTTGTGGGTTTTGCTTTGTGGGGGGAGGGGCACATATCTTGTTGACTGGCCTCTGCAGAAATTGACATGTGGGCAAAGATATTTTAAACCATTATTCATTGAGATGTATCATGTCCCCAGGAACATCTATATGGCTTGAATCCCACCAATGTGGGATTCAATAATGATGGGTAGTTCTTTGGGGTTTTGGGAGCAAAGGTTATGGGCAAAGAGGTGGTTAGAGAGGTCCTTATAAAAATTTGTTTGGCCTCCGGATTGTTATTGAATACTATTTTTCTGGACTTGTTATTAACTCTTATACAGAGCCCTCTATCTATGAATTGAATAATGGTCTATCTTCTGGTTCTTTTCTACTTATAGGAAATTATTTTTAATGGTTTTTATTGTGGTTAAAAACATTTGCTAGAAATATCCCAAAGAGGTGATATTAAAGAATAGAAATTTATTTGCTAACAGTTTTGGACACCAGTAATAGGGGGACGCTTTCTCCTGTCGGTTTTTTGGGGAAGAGCCTCATCTCTTTCAATTGGTGTTACTTGGTTTCTGGGTGAGATTGCTATGATTATTTATCTCCCCCAGCTTGTGCTTCTGGTTTCTGTGGCCCAGCTGCTGCACGTCATTCAGAAGAGGTTAGGGTTTAGGTAGGACACAATCTATACTTATTTGGTTTCATTAAGCCTACATCTAAACAGGAATATATGCAAAGTATGAAGTTTAAGATTCCAACATATGTTTTAAGGGGACATAACTCAATTCCTCGCATGAATTCAACAAATTTTACTTGGGTATTTCAATGACATTGATATTCCTGTCATATTGTATAATTATGGCGGCTATCCCTTTTCAGATTCTATACCAGTAACAGAAACTCAGTGTCCCCTAAGCAATGACTTCCCCTCTAGACACGATGCTTTAACTTCTCTATCCTCACGACTCCCCAGAAAACAAGAGGACAAAGCCACCTTGGGAAGTCATGAGCTAGAAATAATCTTCTAAGTGGTGGGCTTGCTCCCGGGTTGCTAAAGGACGACTCAAGAGCCATAAGCGACTCTTTTAGGACTTACATAAGGCTGTGCGGTAAAAGAGAAAGTGAAAATGAAAGGATCATAGCTTCAGTTATACAATTAAAAAGAAGTATTTTTCATGTGAGAGCGATTTCACTTGTGAAAATATACTGAAGGCTCTCAAATAATTACTATATTGTTATGGTAGACAGGAGCAGCTCCTCCCTCTTAAAAGTTTGCCAACTTCTAGGCTAGCCAGCACTAGTTGTCTCTGGTCTAATTCTCTTTACATGTCACAGCATTTGCTTATTAAAATTTTAATGTACAACTGTAAAGTGATAAGATTGGTTCTGGTATCTATTTACAACATGACTATTGACCTTCAGTATGCCAGCTCAGAAAGCCATACACTTATTGTGGGAAGGTTAATCATCCTCTGATTGAAATTCCACTGTCAGCACTGGCTTTTGCATCAAAGGAAAGCAGCCTCATTTTAGAGTCACAATATCTTTTACCAGATTGCTCATTACACAATTTGGCTATACATCTTTATTAAATAAAACCTAGTTCAATAAAACTTTTGGCTATTTCTTAAAAACAAATCCACCTTCAATTTGAAATGACTTTATACCCCTTGGAAAAAAATCTAAAACATAGGTTACATAATTCTTAGAGCAAATCCAATTTAGAATTTTCTAAATTCTTTAGGACAATGCCATTGTATTTCTATTAAAAAAAACTCGAGGGACAATATTCCCTTGACAGTATAAAATCTGATTTTTTTCTGTCCTGTTTAAAAAATAATTAGGTACTATAAACTGCTGATAAACAGTAAGTTTTGTTCTATTAAGATTCATGAATCTTGATTGCTAATCTGTACTGTAAATCTTTACCTAATTCACAAACTATTAAAACAAACTAAAAGAAAGAAGACTTTTTGTAGTGAGTTATTGCATATTTTTGCTTGATACTCTTATTTTGCATTTTGATAATTCCTAGCCAAACTTGTTCTTATTTCTTAGGAAGCATGTGTATCCAATACTCTTTCTATTTTTTAAAAAAGTAAATAAAGTGTTAGAAACATCTCTGGACATATTGACATTAATAATTCACCTGCCCTTTGGGGTGATAAGAAAGACAGAGAAAGAAAAAAGAGGCCAAGGGACCAGAAAAGCTAAGAAAAAGAGAACTAGTCTGAATAGTATCTAGTGACACTCCTTCAGTGAGAAAGAGGAAACAATTATTATCTGAGTGGTCTAGAAAAATTAATTCAGTGACATTCATCTATATGTAAGAAAGAGCTTTATACAAAGAAGGAATTATATATCAAGATGGCATCCTTGCCCAGTCCATAAGTCTGATGGTGTTTCATAAATCCTTTTTCAGATCCTTGTACTCACAAGCTAGCGATGCAGAAATGGTAAACTGGAAAGAAACTCATATGCCAGTGGGAACAGGGTTGTGTGGAGGCATGGCAAGGTGCTTACAGTTCTTACAATCGAGTGGCTCACATTTGAGGCCAAACTTTGAGGTAGAAACAGAGTCCCAGACTCCCAGTGAAATCCCAGTGAGGAGGGAGGAAGTGAAGGAAGGAAGGAGAGAGAGAGAGGGAGAGAGAGGAGAGAGAGGAAAGAGGAGAGAGAGAGAGAGAGAGAGATTATCTTTGTTCACTTTGCTCTTATAAAAAAGCTCTTTGACATCAAGGATATGCCATAAGGCTGCAACTTGATTGACTGGTATAACTCCCCTCTCACCACCACCAGCCCCAGCCAGGAATGTCTGGCTCACATAAGCCTTGGTTTGCTAACTATAATAGTTCAAAGGTAACAGCTGCTCCATGGGAAACAGATGAGGCTATTTACTCCATAAAGGTTCACTGCCACAGGAACTCTACTTAGGTTCATTAGAAGTTGGAATCAACTTGATGGCAGTGGCTTTTTATATTTTTCTGGATCCTGTGGGATCAACCATCTCTGTGACTGATAAGGCCCTTTCCCTCTGGACACTTAAGGGTGATCCAATGAAGCATGAGAGGTTTGGTCCTCTTCCGACAATACTATCCTATTCTGATTTGAAATAATAGTTTAGATTTTAGCATGTTTTCCTTACCTCAGCCACCCTCAGACAATGAATGTCACATGTGAGGGAATCGAAATCTTAGCTAAAAAATGGGTGGGGCAGCAGGGAGATATTTCTTCCCCTTGGACTACAGGGCATTGATTCTTGTATAGAAGTAAATTAAAATGGTTTTGTTCAATTTGTTTTTCACAAAGCCATCTTGATTACCAGTCAGAACTCTATGCTCTTATAAGTAGCAAAGTAATTATTTAAGGATTTGTTGTCTTCTATTCTAAGAGACTGACAATACGTTGTCTTTATAATAATTATGAGGTAGCACCTTTCCTTTATTGATGTTACCTGAACAGTCAGGATAATTTTCCTATGTAGACAATATATATATATATATATATATATATATATATAAACATTTTTTTAAAAAGGTGAAATGAAGCAGCACAAATAGAAGTGGGAGTGCTGGCAAGATGTGGAACAGAAAGTCATGGTAATCCTTAAAAGCAACTTCACAGGGCTATGGCGTATTGCTGGTAAGGGAAATGCCATTGTCATTCATAAAAATAGATAAAGCGTACCTTTAAACTATTCTTCTTTCAGAATAAATTAGGAGCATTAAGTACTGCGCTAGCACCATAAGATGCACTCATCCTTTATATATACACACATCTGTGTCTATGTGGTATATTAGGGTTAATGTAACGGTAGGGTTAGAAAAGGTAAAAAGAGCAGGTATATGTTTGAAGAATAGTCCATCTTTAATGGTTTTATCACACAAAAAATCCTAGAGAAATTAGAGAGTAGCTCATTGTGGATAATAAAGATTTAGGGGATGATAGTCATAAGTAAACAGTAAATCACAAAGTGATGCTGACATATGAGAGGTTTGCTGTAGAATGCACAAATAAAATAGAAAAAGGAAGATCAAAGAAGAAGTGATATATTTGAAGTATACATACATATGAGTGTAATTAATACATTACAAACTTACATGCACTCACATAGTCATGTGTTTTCTTTACATATGTTCTGATCAGCCTTGGCTGAGTATAAAAAAAAAACTCTGAAAGTGCTATGTTGCTTAAGTTTGCTTCAGGTGTGACAGTACATCCAAATGAGCACCTGCCGACATATACTAATGTAGTTTCCTATACATACAAGGCATGCAATAACTATTTCTTAATGAAGACAGCCGTGATTAATCTAGTGTAAGCAGTTGCTTAGCATATGTGATAATAACATTCTGACTTGGGCTTATCCATTTTGACAGTGCCTTTATAAAGGATCTGTGCTTAATTTCCAGGGTGAACAACTTGAAAGGCGAGGCCAGATCTATCATGAAGCTAATGAAGCAAAAGTATCAGGACTCCTCTTGTGCGTACGAGGGTCCCTGGCATTGTGTTTTCCTGGCCAAGTGTTTTGCGAAAATTATGAAAAAGAAAGAGATGTATTCAAATACATATGTATATGTATATACATATATACATATTTATACAAACTTGACAACCCCAGGAAGACTTAGAGCAGCGCTATCAGTGTTGGAAATGCTCAACCCTGTGAAAAAGGATGGGTAATTAAACTCAGAGATTATTAGGTTAAGCAAAAAAACCATATCTGTGGTCACAAAGTGGATATTTATTTAAAGGACAAGGTTTATCAAATGTATTTCAAATTTCCATGTTAGAATAATCAGCCCTCCATGTATGTTTTAAGAAGAGAATCTGAAAATTAAAAAGAACATTACAGTCAGGATGGCACTGGAAAGGAACCAAGTGAAGTTATCAAATTGCTTCCTCTAGAAAACAATTTGAAAAATTAGCTAGATAGCTACTGAAGGGTTCAGGAAAACATGCCAGAGGCCCAAGTTATGAGATTAAACCCATAGAGAATTCTCTAGTATCTATTGTGAGGTGTGTTAACTCTATAGTACATATATGCCTGCCTTATTAGTTTATTAAACAGGAAAAATAAAATGAATACACAGTTTCTTGTCTGTCATGGACATCCTGAATCCTGGACATGAGAGAGCAGGGTGAGCTGATAGAAGGAAAACATCTGAAAATAAAATAGTGTGGATCATTTAAAGTTTTGGTTTGGATGAGACGGAGGGAGAAATCAGAAATACTGTTCTCAGATTCTTACTTCCAAACTAGAAATAATAAGGACATGGTTACACAGTAGTGACTGCATTCTGGGAAGGAAGCCATTCCATATAAATATGCGCACTTCAGCTGCATCCCACAATGTAAAATGCATTTGACTTTTCATTATATCTTTGATCATGACCTAGATTTGGCCAACTGTAACTGCTTACTTACTGATGGGAATATCCTTTTCTTGGTATGCTAATGATATACTGCCCTTGGCTTTACCTCCGTTCTCCCTGAGTACTATGCCATTATTTATAGAGGAGTTTGCAGGCTTCATCATGAATCTTCTACTTAAGTTGCCTTATTTATTGGTGTAGAGGGATTTTGCCATTAGGCTTGACATGTTGGACAAATAACTTACAAGGGGATTTAGGGAGTTTTCAGACACACTGGATTTCATTTCAAATATAAAACTTTGCAAATAATAAAGGTTATGCTTTAACTTAGTTTTCTTTTCATGCGAACTGATGTATAATACATTTCTGCCTCATGGAACCCTAGGTACAATCAAATCTCAATGTTACCTTCTGTATGTTAAGCATATGTTTATAAATTAGACAATTATAGATACAAAAGCACACCATTTTATGAATAACTAAGAAATGTAATATTTATTTAATACTGTAAAACTTATAACTATGAGAGTTCTTTTAAAGTACAACTCCAAATAGACTAGTTGACATTTCTATTCTTTTCAAAGGATATTTGAAAATGCAAGACATAAAGAAGGAGCCCATCCACAGCATCCAGTGGTGGCAGAAGCAACTCAGCCCTGGCAGGGATCTCCACGTGGCTTCTCCAGCTTCAGAGGTCTGGTTCCATCAGAGTAAGGCCGTGGGGTTACTCCTCTGGCTCCTCCAGTTACTTGGATGCTGCCAACTTGTCTTGTCAGTAGCTTGTCGTCCCAGAGACTGACTGCCAGAGACTCAGTCTTGAGTCTCTCTTCTCCAAATGTGAAATACCGCGAGACTTCCCAGAATTCTCAGAGAAAGTCATGCCCACACAAAGGTCTCATTGGCTACTCATTGGCTATCTCCAGATTAACAGGCAAGACTCCACCCCTACATTCCAATCATGAAATTGACATCACAAATTCATGACTGTCACAAGCATTCTAAATGAAGATACAATTAGGATGGAATTGAGAAATATTTTTCAGGCAGAAACATCAGAACTTAGAGATTGGGCAGATGTGAGTATTGAGAAAGAAGATATACATTTGTAGTATTAACCAAGACAGAGACTATGAGAGCTGTGATGCAGTAAGTACCATTTTGAAAGTGCTGAGTTTGAGGTAGTTGTGAACCATCAAAGTACAGTCATCCAACAGAAAACAGATCTGAGTCAGGAGCTGCCTGATAGGCTCACCACTCAGGATAGAGCAGAAACCATACAAACAGATATGCCTGCCCAGGAATAATATGTGGGACCAAGCAGAGACCCTCAGTCATGTTTATTTTTCAGATTAAAGTGATGAGATGCCAAGAAATAGGCTGAAAAGATATTTTACTGATAATCAAAAGAAGAGAAAAACCAGTTCTCGTTATAAAAAAAGGCTGTTTTACTCATTGGACTGTATGTGTATCAGGTAGATTTCGGAAAGGGAATAAATAAATTGGTATATAAAATTTTGTGTGCCTATGATACTCCTATGTTCTAAATAATCTTTCACCCTATGGATACATAAGGAAGATCAGAACTATAGGCTGAGCATGTTTTGGAATCACATGCATTAAACTGGAGTCCCTGAGTCATTTCAGTGGCTGCTAACTGATACGGCTGGACTTTTTGATCCACCTGGAAGAACCTCAAAGGATCAGCCTAGTGGTCTAGGTGTTAAAACACTGTGGAGAAAAATTGTGTGTGGACACCCAAGGGGTCGCTATGATTTGGAATTGATTTAAGAGAAACTGGTTACCAATTTTAGTTGCACTACACATGGAATTATCCCCTATTTTCATCCTGTTCAAGATGGGTGCATTATGTGTATGTAAGAGAGAATCTGCAAGAAACTGCACGTAACTGTAAGATAGCAGAAGTGGAACTAGGGGTTGTTCCTCTACATCAGCGGTTCTCAACCTGTGGGTCACGGCCCCTTTGGGGCTCGAACAACCCTTTCAGAGGGGTAGCCTGATTCATAACAGTAACAAAATTACAGTTATGAAATACCAACAAAATTAATTTTATGGTCGTGGCATTAGAAAGGTTGAGAACCACTGCTCTACATGCCAAGGCCTCCCTTGGAAGTCAATCACGGCTAGAAGGCATGCACAAATTCAGGCCTTTGAGACAGGAAGCCAGTAACCAGTTGGGAGGGCCCAATGTAAGTCTGGTGGACTTAATCAGCCAATGGGGTCAACTGGCTGACCGTGAAACATGCCTCCTAGCTTTGGGGGCTAGATAGACTCACCTGCAGCTCTTCCGCTCTGCCATTGTCATGTAAAAGAAGCCATAAATAATATATAAATACAAAAAAAAAAGAAGTTAAGCTGACTTTGGTTTGTGTGTCATACATTGGCAACCTCTGGTCTATATTCCGGGGAGGACATGTCCACAAGGATGTCAATTGAAGATCAAAAATTACAAAACTGGGTTATCAGATCACAACAAATAGATAAAAAAAAAAAACAAAAACCCCGTTACTATCAAGTAAATTCTAACACAACTGTGGGGCATTCTTGTAGAAAAGACTAAATTCGACCCAGGAAGATCAGACAATCACTTATATGTGGGAATTTTTGGTTGTATTAAGAAAATGGAACAGATGACCTATCTAACCTCTAGCTACACAAGCAAGAAGCCAACTCCACCCCAGCCTTGAGACCAATTGCCACAGCTGCAGAAATAAGAAAATTCTCTACCCTCCATCCTTTTGTTACTTTATTTTGACACCGATAATTCCTCCCATGACACTTGACTGCTGAGTTAGATAATTCATTGCAATTATCCACAGACAATACTCACATTGATGGATGTTTATTAGAGAAGCTAACAGGTTACTGCAGTCATATTCAGAAATATTGATACAGTCCTTGGTCTACAACTACACTTCTTGGCCTGCAGTCAAATCTGTCTGTCTATTCTCCTCTCCCCTGCCCCTTTCCGACCCCTCACAGGGTCTATAGCCTTTGCCTCTGTGGGTCAAGAAGCTGGCCTACTGCTCTCTCCGCTGCCACTGCAATTTGGTGTTCCTCCTCTCTGATCCTCTGGTCTCACCGCGGCATGGTCATGGCGCTACTTCAGGCAGAACTTGAAGACATGCTTCACTCTTCATCCTGGAGGGTACTGGGGATTCTCTGTGTTCCTACTTGGTAGGGATTCTCTTGCAGCCTGGAGCATGGCAACTCAAACTGATCACCCCCTGTTAGACTTTCAGCCCCAATTTGCAGAGCTACACCCAAACATTTGGGGTTGGGCACCACAGACAGAGAGAAGAATCATATTGAGAAATTTCAATTCACCACTTCCTGAGAGGTACATAAAATCTGCCTTTCTCCAAAATATTTCTTCTAACTGCTAGGCATGCTGCATGAAATTCTTGACAGAATTGCCCCACTGGTATAAGGCATTGTCCTGAATGTAAAGGGCACACATGTAGTACAGAATGAGTGACGCATTAGTACTGCATTAGCTTATCAGATCAGCTCACTGATAACTGGCAGTGAACAGAGACTGGGGGGGGGGGATGGAGTCCAAGACGTCTGTGTAAATTCCTTATAATTTTCATAATCTGGCACTGATAATAGGTTTTTTCCCCTGCTACATGCTCTGTTATACATTGCTTCTTATGTCAGAGTTTCCTGCCTAAAACTCCATTTGGGAAGTGTACATACCCATCTTCCTAACAGAGGTAACCTTGCTACCATGGGGATGTAGTCACTGAAGTTGAATTACCATTTGTCAGAAGTGCATTTGTTTTGTTTTCTTTTGAAACAAACAAAAAAAGAAAGCTGACAACTTGCTTAGTTAAGGACAAGAGCCGGGGATTTTGAAATGATAGTAGAAAAGGAAAGGCATATTTCAAGTATTGAATTTGCCCTATGTCTTTGGAAATTGAAAATGTCACAACATTCTTCGAAGTAAAGTTCTTTATTTGTGTATTCTCTATACTCCCAATTATAACACTGTAATTTAACTTGAATGATAAAGTCCTTGGTAAGATCCTCTGTCTTGAATGGGATAGAATTCATTTTTATTGGTTTTATATCACAAAAGGATGCACAGGATATGAAATAGGGTTTGTGTAGAAATCACTTTCATAACAAGCAAAACTGTCTTACAGGAAAATGCTTATTTTTCTAAAACACTAACATGGTATTTACAGGGAAAATTTATAATGCCAAAATGTAAATCTTAATTTTAAAAATTGATGGTACAGTGGGACTTGGTAACTAATGCTAAACTCTTCAGTCACTATCGCATAGCCATTCCATTTGACACTTTTTTTCCCTTTACAGCAATATATATGCTCTAATACATGACATAATTTTCCTAAAAATTTAAAATCTATGCAGGAATGAAATTTGTCTATTTCAGCATATTGACTTAAATAAAGCAGTGTGTAGAGTAGTATCAGAAGCCCCTGCAGCATAAAAACAAAAACTACAATACTCTCACTGTCTTCAAGTCCATGCTGACTCATCGTGACCCCTGTGGATTTCTGAGACTATAATTGTTAATGGGAGTAGAAAGTCCAGTGCTTCTCCCATGGAGCTTCTGATTGTTTCCAGTTGCCAACCATGGGGATTGAAGCTTAATGAAAAACCACTACACCACCAGGGTTCCTATGGTGGTGAAAATATGTCTATTAACTAAGGGCTGATGATTCAAACACACTTGCCACTCCATGAGAAAGATGTACCTGTCTGTTTCTCAAAACCATATTGGGCAGTTTTCTGTCCTTTCAGTTCACTGTAAGTACCTTTATGGATGGCTGGAAGAATAATGTGGTTATTCATAAAAAAACATACACACCCAAAAAAGACTGAACAATTCCTTTCCCACGTATATGTCAAAATGACTTAGAACAGCTCAAAGAGAGACCAATGGTCATTGCAGCACTATTCAGAATGCCAAATATGGAAACATGGTATGTCCCTCATCAGATAAATGGATACACAAAATGTAGTACATGTATAAAATGGAATGTTACTCTGCATGTACAATATATGTCTTGATACATAGTAAATTATACATGGAGCTTGAAGACAATATGCTTAGAAAAATAAGCCACGTATGAAAGAATAAATACTGTATGACCTCACTTACATAAAATGACAAGAAAAGGCAAATGTATAGGAACCAAGGTTTATTAATGGTTACCAGGTGACTCAGAGCAAAGCAGGGAACAGGGCTGCTAGAGGGGATGGGAACATTGCATTTATTAAAGGTAGGTTGGCACAGAAGATTATTGCAATTTTTGTCAAGACATTGTATAGTTACAAAGTGCTGAATGGGCAAATGTGAGCTGTATACAAGAGGAAGCTTCAAAACTCTGTGGAAAAATGATATTTATAAGATAATAAACATTTCCCACAAACTTTTGAAAGCACTGGTGTATGGTATACACACAACAAGGGCACTCAATGTAAGAGGAGATGCTGAAGTTTCTGAGTACAATTGAGCATCTCATGGAAATTGTTCCCTTGGTTTGGTGGTTTTGAATCGTGGTTTTACAGGACAACTCAGTTAACTGGTCTAATAATATGCCCAGTGCTTGTATCCTATCTCATAATTCCTTTAATAGTGCTCAGAGTTTGAACTGCTTGCAAGCAGTCAAGCAACACCAATTACAACAATTGCTCTCTATTTGCCTAAAGCAACAGAGGAGGAAGCTGTATCAGGATGATGATGATGATGATGATGATGATGATAATGATGATGATGATGATGATGACGACGACGACGATATGGAATTCATGGTCAATTGTCTCCATAAAAAAACTGCTTCATTTGCAGTGAGATCAGATTGGGGGGTCCCCAGCTTTCCCATCTACCATGACAGAGCATTTGACCAAAGATTCCATAGAACATGAGTTCTCAACCTGTGAGTTGGGACCCTTTGGGGGGGTCAAATGACCCTTTTCTCAGGGGCTGCCTGATTTCTAACAGTAGCAAAATTAGAGTTAAGCAGTAGAAATGAAATTAATCTTATGGTTGGGAGGGTCATGACAACATGAGAAACTGTATTAAAGAGTTGAGAACCACTGCTCCAGAAGAAACATGATCTGAAGGAAGAAAAATGGAGAATACAGAATATCAAATTCCCAATGTTGCTAGACCTTCTGGGGTCATGGAGGGTAAATGAACCCCAGGAACTATTATCCTTAAATCAAAGATCTCCCTGGCATCACTTTAAAAGAATCAAAAGCTGATCTGGCAGAAAAGGTCTGCCTTAAACATAATACCATTTTAAAAACTGCCGAAGAGGCTATGGGATCAAATTAATTTCAACTACAAATAGCGTATTGGACCCTTAGGAGACAGGCTCTTGGTGTTAAATGGGGACTAAAAACTCAGAAGAGGCAGATGTGCATGGGTGTAAATGTATGGAAGCAATGGCACTAAATGGTAATATCTAGAAACTGTTTAATGGTTGCCTATTCTTGACAACTACAACTCTAGGAAAATAAATGTTTGCTGTCAGATGAAGACAAGAGGTTCTAACTCAACAATTGCCGGCACCAGTCTCATGACTGTTGTACTTGAGCCCCTTCGTGCAGTGCCTGTGTCATTCTATCTGATGAAGGGGCTCCTTCTTTTTCATGACCTTTTCCTTTACTAAGCATGATGACCTTTCATAAGGAATGATCGCCCTTGCCAACACAGCCAACGTATGAGAAGCAAAGTCTCCCATTACTCACTTTCTAAGGTACAAAGTGGCTGAACGTCTTTGAAGACAGATTGGTGTTCTTCTGAAAATGAGTGGTGTTTTCAATATGCTTTGTCAACAAAATAATTCAAGTACATCAATTATTTTGCTGTATTCTTTATTCATTACCCAACTTTCACATGCACATGTCCATATGATTTCATTCTATAGTTTAAGCATTCTGGTGAGTCACTTTCCTTTGGAGTAGGTGCAAATATGGATCTCTTCCAGTGTGTTGGCCAAGTCTTCCAAACTTCTTCTTAGAGACTAGTGAGTGCTTCCAGCATTTAACCAGCATGTTGAAACATTTCAATTGATATTTTATTACTTCTTGGAATTCTGGATTTTTTTTGCTAATGCCTTCAGTATAGCTTCTAATTTTTCCAACAGTTTTTATTTTGATATTTTTAGTACCATCAGTTTTTGATCATAGCTACTCAACCAATTCCTTTTGACATGGTGACTCTGTGTATTAATTTCATTTTTTAATGCTCTGTTCAACACTTTGTTCATGGAATCATTTAGTCCTGCACCTCGAGGCTTGGATTTTCCTCCTTTACTTCTTTCAGTTTGAAATACCCTGATCAGATTCTTTCTTTTTGATTGTCAAATAAATCATTTCAAATCAGGCCTTCCTTTTACATTGTCCAGGTTTCACATAGAAATGATTTAATTGAAAATACCAATGGTTTGGATCAGGTGCATCTTGGTCCTCAAAGTGACACCATTTATTTGTTCTTGGCCATTGCTGTCATGGACAATGATTATGGATCAAAGTTAAATAAAACCCATGACAATTTCAGTCTTTTCTTCTTTTATTATGGTGTTGCTTATTGTCACGTTGTAAGAATTTTCATTTACTATATGTTGTGGTATAATCCATCATGAAAATTGCAGTGCTTCAGCTTCATCAGTAACTGTTTCAAGTTCTCTTAATGTTTAGCAAATAAGGTTGTAACTTGACTTTGTGCATGTTGTTAATGAATATCCCTCTAAGTATGAGGCCACAGTATGCTTCATATATTCCAGGTTCTAGGACTATTTGTTTATGTACAGATGAACAAGAATGGCAAAGGGGTCACATATATTGGTTTTGGACTGTGCAGTATCTTCTTGTTCTAAGAACTGCTTCATGGCCCATGTACAGGTTCCATATGAACACAGTTAAGGGTTCTGGAATCATCATTATTTGCAATATTATTCACAACTTATTATCCATGCTGCAAAATGTATTTGCATAATCTATAAACAAAGATAAATATATTTCTTGTATTTGTTGCTTTAAGCCAAGATTCATTGACATCAGTGAGGACAGTCCTTATTTCATGTACCCATTTTAATCCAACTTGAATTTATGGTAGCTACTTGCTGAAACACTGGCACAATCACTTGTAAATTATCATTAGCATAATACCCCAAGACATTATCTACAACATCTGCTGCACAAGGATTCTCTAAAGTATTGAAGAGCAAGAATGTCATTTTGAACAATAAGCTGCTCCTGACCCAAGCCATAGCATTTTAATTATGTCACAAATATGAGAGAGGTGGACAATGAGTAAGGAAGATGGGAAATGAATTGGGGAATTTGAGTTACAATGTTGGAAAAGAATATTAACAGTGCCATGGACTACCAGAAGAACAAACAAATGTCTCTTCAAAGAAGTACAGCGAGAACAATCCTTAGAAAAGAAAATCATTGAGACCTCATCTCTGATACTTTGGACATGTTCTCAGGAGGGACCATTCTCTGGGAAAGCGCAGCATGCTGGAAGAGAAGAGGGAGAGGAGAGGAGAGGAGAGGAGAAAGAGAAACACCATCAAGGAGATGGATCTGCACAGTGGCTGCAACAATGACCACAAACGTAACATCTATTGTGAGACTGACATGAGGCTGGGAAGTGTTTTGTTCTGTTTTGCAAAAGTTGACTCTGAATTGGAATCAATTTGACAGCACCCAACAACAACAAAAACAAGTAATAATTCAATTTACAATACAAGCAAGCTAGGAAATCTAGTATACTACTTATGATGTTTTCAAAGTGGAAAAGAAATACATTTTCTTTAACCAAACAATCATCTTGAATAAGCCACTAATATGAATGCAAAATATGTAAAATCCTTGAAAAATAATGGATTTTGGCCATCTACATTTCAAAGTGCCCAAATTTGGATGGGTGACTGATCTTGTAAGGAATATCACATATTTTCTGATATGCCAATGAGCCACATCATAAATCCCAGAAAAATCTGAACATCAAGAAACCAAATATTTGCAGAAAGTTAAATTCTAGAGGAAGAGATGAGCAAGAAATTATCATTAAAATTAATGATGTCTGAGAAATATAATGCTTTAAGTGAATATATTTTATGACATTGAATTTTTTTCAGGGAGATAGCGATAGCGAAAACAAAAGAAAAAATACCTGTGCATGTGTGTTTATGAATATATGTATACTCAGAAAGACATTTGCTTTGGTTACACATTCAGAAGGACAGTTGCCATTGTAAATCATAGTATAGCTTTTTGTTATTAAAGTACAAAACTTTTTATCATTGACAAACTGTTTGCATTTGTAAACTGAAAGACATCAGGTTGAACTAAATAATAGTTCTCAAATCAAACTGCACAGCAGAGCCGGGTAGAATAATGTTCTGGAAAACTAGCCTGCATGGGCTCAACTGGCGAGTCCCCAGTTACCAATTTAAGACCATTTACCACAGGGAAGTTTGATGAGGTCATTATAGAAAACAAAAAGTGAAGGCTAGATTCCCTTGACAAATTTGCAAGTGCTTTACAATCGCCATGATTGCTAGCATGACAGAAAACATGATGTGGCTTTTTTTTTATCCATTAAGTGAGCCGATTAACATTTTAAATCACAATTGAAGACAATAATCAATGGAACCTCTGAATGATGCTAATATTAGCCATACAGTTATGAAACCTTAGCATTTTAATAAGAGAATATGTTTTGTCACACTTAAACTTTCACAAGGTGCTTTACTATTAAAATTTTAAAATAAACATACAGATAGAATCTAAATATACATGCGGAAGCATGGGTACATGCCTAAATGGAAACACATTAAAACATTAACATTAATTGCAACTCTGCAATGAAATTTCAGCTGATTTTTGTATGGGTGTCCATAAGAGTATTTTCAAATCTTTCTACAATTCTCATGCATGATTCAAAAGAAAAATTTGTAAGCCACATGAATCAGGATCAGTTTTTAAAATCATTCTATTGGGGGTTCATACAACTCTTATCACAATTCATACATCCATACATTGTATCAAGCACATTTGTACTTTGTTGCCACTATCATTCTCAAAACATTTGCTTTCTACTTAAGCCCATGGTATCAGCTTCTCATTTTCACCTCTCCCTCCCTACTCCCTTCTCCCTCATGGACCCTTAAGAATGTATAGATTGTTGTTATTTGGTCATATCTTACATTGTCTGATGTCTCCCTTCAACCACTTCTCTGTTGTCCGACCCCCAGAGAGGAGGTTATATGTAGATCTTTGTAGTTGTTTCCCACTTTCTACCCCACCTTCCCTTCACCGTCCCAGTATCAACACTTTCACCACTGGTCCTGAAGGAATCATCTATCTTGGATTCCCTGTGTGTCTAGTTCCTATCTGTACATCCTCTGATCTAGCCAGATTTGTAAGGCAGAATTGGGACCATGATAGTGGGTTTGAGGAAAGTAAGAACTAGAGGAAAGTTGTATGCTTCACCCTTGTTACACTGCTCCCTACGACTCTTCTGTAAGGGGATGCCCTGTTACCTACAGATGGGCTTTGGGTCCCCAATCTGTACTTCCCCTCATTTACAATAATATAATTTTTGGTTCTTTTATGATCCCTTCGGCACCTGATGGTCACACAGGCTGGTGTGCAGCTTCCATGTGAACTTTGTTGCTTCTGAGCTAGATGGCTGCTTGTTTACTCTCAAGCTTTTAAGACCCCAGATATTATATCTTTTGATAGCTGGGTACCAAAAGCATTCTTCACCACATTGGCTTATGCATCCGATTTGTCTTCAGTGATCATGTCAGGAAGGTGAGCATGATGGAATGCCAGTTTAATGAAACAAAGTGCTCTTGCATTAAGGAAGTACTTGAGTGAAGGCCTCCAGGTCCATCTGCTGCCTTAATACTAACCCTATACATATATGTACCTAGTTCTATTTCTCCATCATATATAAATATGACCCTGTATTTAGTCCTATATTAATGCCGTTAGCTTCCTAATTCTTTTCTCTTTTTCCTTTTACTTTCCTCTTTGTCCCACTATCATACTCAGCCTTACTTTGTGTTTCAGTGACTTCTCTCAGTTATATTGCCCATGATCAAGTCCTACCAGGCCTCCTACATCCTCCTCTCCCTAATGTTTGGATCACTTGCTCTTCTCCTATTCTTGGGTTGGTCAATACCACCTCCTTTCCCCCACCTCCCTCTTTCCCCTATCCCCCTGGAACCATCGGCCCCATTGTTTTGCCCTCTAAAGTTTTCATCCAGCCTGTATTATCTAGATAGACCTGCAGAGATAATAATATGCAAAAAGAACCAAGTCATAGCAAAGCAAAGCAATAAAATAAAAGGATGAAGACAACAACAACAGCAAAAATCAATGACAAAAAAAAGAAGAAAATGAAAAAAAAAACCCTGTAATAGTTCAAGGTCTGTTGGTTTTGTTGACCTCTAGGAGTGTCCTCTGGTCAAGCCTGATGGGGTGCCATGCCCTGTCCCCAAGTCTATCGTTGGCATTCCTTTGGGAACTCCCTGCGCTATTCCCCCAGCTGTATGTTCTTAATGTTTTTCCTCAGTGTGGTGGGGTCAGACGAGGTGTGATCCCAACACAGTGTCTTCAGTATTGTCCCCCATAAAATGCAAAAGGGGCATAGGGAAAAAGCTACTGTATACAAACATTTCTGGGGTAAGGTCCAGGTAGGATGGCAAGGGTCAGACCAAACCAGGGGTACATATGGTAGCCAACTAAAAGCGAGGGGGGGAATTAAAAAAAAGAAAAATATATAGAAATATGTAGGGAGGAAGAGGGCACTAACCCACCTAACTGGAAGGTATTGTTTATATCACCACAAGGAAAGAGGGACCAGACTTAAACCCAGGATGTGAATACAGCATGCCAGCATGGAGCTTGGAGCCAGTATAGGGGTCTGAGGGCTCGCCTGGATCCCAATTGGGTGGGCAACACATCTCCCCCTAGAAGGATTTATTTTAGAGCACAGTACTGGATCTGCAGCTTGGGGAGAAAGACATGTCTGATCAGAGCACAAGGGAGAAAATGAAGAGGGAGAAAAAGAGAGTAGTGCGTATTCTGGCCCACCCAGCCTTGAAGATGATATCCCTGATCAGAAGAGCCAATGCACAGAGAGGAGCATATGGCCAGGCCCACTAAGAGACATGACATCCCTCACTGAATCAGGATCATTTTTAACGATACAGAAAATAATTTTTGCTAAATAATGCCATCAAGTTGACTCTGATTCATACTGAACTGACTCTATGTACTCAGCATAGAACACAGTCAGATTCTGTGCCACCTAAGAATTGATGTCATATTTAAGCCCATGGTTGCAACCACTGTGTACATTTAGCTAATTGAGGGTCTTCTTCTCTTTTGATGATCACATAATATACATTTCCACAAACTGATTAAGAGTCTAAAGTACGTGAGAAAAGTCATGTCATTCTAGCTTCTAAGGAGCATTCCGGCCGCCCTTCCATCAGGACAATGTTGGCTCTGCTAGTAGTACTTGTTACTGTCAATATTCTTCAACACAATCCAAATATATCAGTGATTCTCCAGACTTCCTTATACATTGTCCAGCTTTTCCGATGCATAGCAGGTTATTGAATATACCATGGCTCGGGTCAGATGCATCTTAGCAACATTTGTGCTCTTTAAACAGATCCTGTGCAGCAGATGTACCCAATGCAATACCACATTTGGTTTCTTAACTGCTACTTCAAAGAGTATTGGTTGTGAATTCTAGTAAAATGAAATCATTGACACCTTCAATATTTTCTACCTTAATCATTAAGTTAGATTTCTTTACATGGGGCTATAATCCATATTGAAGGCTGCATTCCCTGATCTTCATCAACAAGTGCTTCAAATCTTCCTCATTTCTTAAGCAAGTGTGGTGTTACATAATCTGTTATCAATTTGGGACTTATGCATGAAGGGTTGGAGTTTAGCCTGTCAATACGGTCTCAGCTTTATGACCTCATGTGGAGGCGCTAAGGAAATAAGTAACTCACTGTAGGTGGACTCTCTGAAAGACAGTGCAGAAGACAAGACACTCTGCAAGTGCCCTGAGCTGGAGGAGTCATGTGGAGATCCCTGCCAGTGCTAAGATGCTCACAACACCACTGGATCCACAAGACTTCCCACCCACTGGCCTGTAATCTCCCTACATTTGGCATCATTGCATGTATTTTGTGAGTATGAAGAGGACTTTATAGATTGGTATCAGACAGATGGGCTAATATGGGACTTATGCACTTGATCTGGATTGAGCTGAGATGTTTTTTCAATATTGAATTGCTCTTCTATATAAAGTTTTTTCTTCTATACATATGAGTCTCCCTGGATTTGTTTCTCTACTCTACCCAAACTAAAACAACGATTTTATATCATCTGCATATCACAGGTAGCTAAGTAGCTTTCCTTAAGTATGGAGGCTGCATTCTTCTTGATATAATCTAACTCCTTGATTAATTGCTGAACATACAGATTGGTAAGTATGGTGAAATAATATAATCTTGATACATAACTATCCAAATTATTTATGTAGTTACACCCTTATTCTATTCAAACAACTGCCACTTTGGTCTATTTATAGGTTCTGGCTGATCACAGTGAAGTGCTCTGTAATTTCCATTATTTGCAATGCCATACATAGTTTGTGATGGTTCATTCAGTGAAATGCCTTTTTCATAGCCCATAAAGAACAGTCAAACATTTTTTTGTATTCATTTCTTTCTGCAAGATCCATCTTACATCATCAATGATATTTCTTATTCCATTTCCTCTTCTAAACCCAGTTTCAATTTCTGGCATATTTTCTTTCAATATATTGCTGTAATACTTTTTCAATTATGTTCAGCAAAATTTTACTTGCATATGATAGCAATTTATCTTGAAATTCTCCACATTCTGTTTGGGTAACCTCTCTTTGAAGTATTGGAGCATGATAAGGAAGGCTGCCTAGAGGGAGTGATTTGAACAGGTTCATACAGCAAAGTGAATGAGAGAGAGAGAGAGAGAGAGAGAGAGAGAGAGAGAGAGAGAGAGATCATGCCAAGGGCATGGCCTGGCAGCTTACTAGGTATCTGTTGAGCTGCTAATCTCTAGCACAACAATTTGAAACCAAAAGTTACACTTTGGGTAAAAGATGATAATTTCTACACCTGAAAAAGTTATGCTCTTAGAAACCCAGAGTGGCAATTCTCTCCTGCTCTAGGTCACTATGAGGCAGAAATGTGGTCAATGGCAGGGATTTAAAAAAATAGGTGCAATACACAGGGGATTCAATGGCATAGTTCCAGAGAAAGGGCTGCCTCTTGCTACCTTACAGAGTCAATAGAGCATCATGTTTGAATACATGCTTGATTCACAGAAGGACAAATAAAGAAGAAGCAGAAGGAAGAAAAGCATCACCCGTTTCTACAACCCTGGGACCATTCCAATTAGATCATTCCCAATTTCCACTACCATGTGCTCTAAGTAGGAGCACATTAAAAGGTCATATATAAAGTGGGAAAAACTGTGGAATGAAACTGAAAGTCATAAAAGAGATCAGGTTTAATTTGTTAGGTAGACAGGTGGCACCACTGAGACGTCAGCCATCAATCATCCTCCCTGTCTGGAACTGTCCACAAACATGTGGTACAATAGTCTACCATTTAGGATTTTTAAGAGGCAGCATTTACCCAGCAGTCAAATACAGAGGATTAGGAATTGAGAAGCAATGGAAAGAGGAAACACAAAGAAGAGGAAGGGGAAGGGAGGGTGTGCTGAGGGCATGGCAATGGGCAAAACAAAGCAAAGTATGCAGGGATTATTCACCTTAAAACTTGTGATTACTCTGGAAACCTCACCTGATTCGCAGCAAAAAGTTTGTCTTTTGTTTTAAATTGAGCAAGCAGAGAAGAGAATAGCACCAGCATAGCTAACTGTAGAGATCTTTGTTCTTGTCCTACAGCATGTATGATTTCCTAATAATAGTTTTGGGCAGTGTCAAGGCTGGTGGGAAAGGACAGGTTGTACCCCATATGGCTTATCTTATAACGTCTCTATTTCCTGGTGTCTGGATAAGCTCAATAGTAGCTGAGTTAGAGGAATACTTTCCTGGCAGAGATACCACATTTTATTTCCTGATTCTAAGTAGACTTTAAAAATAAAAGGAGATTTTGAATTGACTTTGCTGTTATTTTCATTAATAGGTATTACTCTGCCTTAGAATTTTAGAGGGGGATATCCAGCTTACCAAGTATTTTTAGAAACATTCTTGATACTTTTAAGTTTTATAATAATATTCTAAAATAAATACATATTTTACAACCACTCATAGGAGTAAACAGTTTTTTATCAAACAGGTTTGGGGAATTTTAGTTTTCTTTAAACTAACTAGGCCATTATTATATATTCCTTTAGGTTCTGATGATATATTTTGCTTTTTTATACAAGAAACAATCATATCAGAAAACTAGGACATTCACTTCTGGCCCAAAGTAAACAGTCAAACAGAATACCACATTTGCTAGGTGACATTTTTTCTACAGAAGAATTCAATGATGTCTGTATAACATGGTAAAAGCTGCTCTGTGGCACAGCTGGGGAATGAGGTATTCTGGTCAAATATTCTGCTTAATAGAGTTACCATATATTTTACATGGATCCCCTAGTTTCAAAGTGCTGGAATAGATCAAAATAAACCTAAGGCTATGTAGCCAGGGTGGTCCCAGCTGAGCTCAAAGGGAATTATCTTAATGTGTGTGATTACATAGAGGGAGTTGGTGGGCCTTTAGGATTTTATCTGAGATGAAAGAATTGATGCTAAAACTATTTATTCTGGGCTTCTAGGATAAAGAAGATACATGCCTGATAGAAGGAGTGCTGGTAGGCAACTGAACATGCTATGGTTACGCAGTGGTTATGTCTTTGGGCTACAATCCACAAGGTTAGCAGTTCGAAACCACTAGCTCATTCCCTGGAGAAAAAACAGCTTTCTACTCCCATCGTGACTGTCTGGGAAACCCACAGGGGCGTTTCTACCCTGTCATCTAGGGATCTAGGGTCTCTATGAGTTGGCAGTGAGTTTGAATTTTCTGGTGTGGGGAACTTTTTAAATGTTTAAAAGCCTTCAAGATAAACTGGATCAGAAGAAGCAATAAATTATTTTTCCAAAAGGTTTTGTGAAACATAGTACTTTTGCAATGAGCATAACAACACTATGGTACTTCAAGAATCAGTGGAAAATTGAAGCACGGGGAAACTACATCCGTAGTTGGATATAGGCATATATTTATCGAGGATGACGCCATGTAGTTTCATGAGCAATAACCATTAGCAGAGGGGAATTGGCATTTCAGCAGGACAGGAAGCACTAAGACTTGGTTTTGTTCAAAGTGGTGGGACTTGCATGGCATATTCAATTCACATGCTTGACTCCAAACATGCGTCACCTGAAACTCTCAAAAGCACAGTTCTATGTCCTGAGTGAGAGTTCACTGCAAGGCAAATGTTGTTGTTGTTTTCTTTTTGAAAGTATCCCCATCAGCTGTGGATAAGTGGCACTTATCAAATGTTCTTATGTGTTGCCGAGTTCATTTCAACTCATCCTGACTCCAGGTGAAGGAGTACAGCTGTCCCCTACACTCACGCCAGCATTCCAGGCCGAGTCAGTGCTGACCCCTCCAGAACGGGACAGAATTGGCCCTGGGGATTTCTGAGACTGCCTTGACCTCTTTATGGGAGGAGAAATTACCAACTTTCTCCTGAAAAGAGGCTGGTGGCTTCAAACTGCTTATCTTGAAGTTAGTTGCTCAAAGCGTACCCATTATGCCAACAGGATGCCGGTATTTGCATAGAATTTCCTAAACTGTAATCTTTAGAAGATCAGATCACCAGGAGCCATTGGGTGGGTGTGAATAGTGAAACTTCCCATAACCAACTGAGCACACTGAAACCATTGTGCCACCATAGATCCTCACTGAATAACAAGCTGTGGGCAGATGTCACCTGGTTATTATGGGTTGTATGTTTTTCAGCATGCATGGGAAGACTCCCGTACACACTTGTGGAGATTTTGCAGGGAGCTGGAGTCCTCTCTCAGCCAGAAGGAGTTAAAAAGAAATAACTTGGGATCTTTGGGTTTTTACTAAATGGGCCTCCATCTTGACCTCCAACTGAATTCACAGGAGATGAAACCTGGAAACCTTTTACTTACAAATAAAACTGTAATATGCAAGAAGTACACTGAGGTCTTCTAGCAGCTACAATCATTTTCATAATTACCATTCTGCTGGGAAAGCAGAGAGGCATACATTTATAAGACTTCTAATGGCTATTTTGATCATATAATTCTAGATAAAAGTATTTATATTACTAACTATGACACTACTTTATCAAGCAACATATTTGGTTTCTTATACATAAGTCCAATAATTTTATACTTACACTAACATTTCCTTGAAATGTCAAGTACTTTGTGAACTGAAGATTTGAAAATGTATCAAAATAACGTAAGTCTCTGTGGATCAAGGATTATATATACACAATCTTTTTCTACACAAAATTTATCCTTGTGTCTTTAAAGGCAATATGTCTCTAATGAATGAATGAATGAAATTTTCTGTGTATTTCCCATTTAATCTTTTGAATCTAACCAAATGCAGGTAAATGCTCACTTTACCTTTCCAATTATGTTTGATTTAGATGTGATTGAAGCCTTGTTACTGGGAATATGGCTTAAGAGAGATGAGTGCTTCTCAAATTTAAACGCCTTCATAAGCTGGCATGGCTACACATGGAACTCTCAAACAAGCTTAAATTCTAAAAGGACACACCATTGAAAGAATTAGGTCTAAGCATAAGAAGATGGCTTGAATCCTTACGTCATCCTGAATCTTACTACCATCAAGTCCTCAAGGCTCACAGTGTCCCTACAAAGGTTTCCAGAGACTGTACATCTTTATGGGATCAGATAGCCTGATTTTACTCCTGAGGAGCAGTTAGCGGTGCAATGCCACCCACCGACTAAGGGAGAAGTAAGACTTAATAACAATCATGCATTTACTTCTGAGCTTTAATTGAGCACTAGTACTGTGCTTCCAAACTTTTCTAAGAGACACAAGTCCTTGTTCTACACATTCTATTGTTCCATATTTGACTTTCAATTAAGGCACTTTAAGCTTAGTAGCAATAACTCAGCATGTAAACAATATTGAACAGTATAGTCAGGGGTGCTCACACTTTTTAAAGAGCGGGTCAGCTCACTGTTCCTCAGACCATTGGAGTGCCGGACTATAGTTAAAAAGAACAAACTATGAATAAATGCACTGCAGGCCCGGGATGAGTCGACTGCTAAACAGGACAGCAGCAGGGGCAAAAATACCCGGCAGATCAGATAAATGTCCTCGGTAGGACACATGTAGCCTGCAGACCATAGTTTGAGGACCCCTGGTTTAGATCTTATAAAGTAGTTAAAAGGAAGTTATTTGAGAATCTGAAAGCAGCACCAAAAAGCTATCTTGTGTTTAATCTAAATCTGACTACAATGTGGTAAACGGATTAGAAGTTCAAAATTACGTAAGAGAAGTAGACACGGGTATGAGTCAGGAGATCAAGGTAACATTGTAGTGAAGCTTAGAAAGGATGGAAACCAGGAAGTGAAACAGTAATAGTTAGTCTAGAGAGAAATGGATGGATTCAATAGATTACTACCCAGGTAGAACCAATAAAACGGAATAGATGTCACATAATGTCCTAACACGTGGCCATTTTAATGCTTACCTAAGATGTGTTCAAAACAGTTTTCAAAAATAATAATAATGAAATGCAACAATTCATTTATCCAAAGAATGATAGCTCGCTAAGAGATTGTGACTCCTGGCAACCCTGACGGCCACGTTAGACCCGTGCTGTGGCTTTGCAGGACTGTCCCTCTTCATAGGATTAGGAAGTCTCACCTTTCTCTCATGGAGTACATGGTAGCTTCCAAAGTCTGGCCTTGGAGTTAGCAGTCAAACACATAGCTCACTATACCAACCTGATGAACAATTATTCTTTTTTTGTTTTTAGGCATCACTGCCCTCTGGTAGTGGGAGTAGGAGGCCCAGCCTTTGCTCCTGTGAAGCCGCTGGTGAAATTGAACCTCCATCCCAGTGGGCTGCAGGAACAATTATTTTTTTGGAGAGGAAATCTGCTAGTACGACAAATAATAATGGAATATTTTATTTTTAGTAAATAATTTTATTGGAGGCTTGTACAACTCTTATCACAATCCATACATGAATTGGATCAGATATGTTTGTACATATATTGCCCTCATTTTTTTCTAGACACTTACTTTCTATTGAACACTTGGTAGCAGTTCTCCCACCCTTATTTCCCCCATGGGAACATTTTATTTTTATGTTCTGTCAATTAATCTAGTAATTCTATCAAACCTTATTCTTATATTTCTAGTATATGAAATATAGATTGTTGACACAAACAAAACAAATACTTATTGAGTGCATGGCTAACATACTGTCTTTTGAAAAGTAAAACAAAACAGAACAAAAACATACAGAAGCAGCAGGAATCTGACTGATATAAAAGAGAAGGAAAGAAGCATTTTCTATAATTTGTTTGGATCTATGAAAGTTATTGAAGTATAATACTTGCCTCAAACACTTTCCCAAGAGCTGAAATTAATTTTTATGCCTATGCAAGATACCGCCTGGTGGTGAAGCACATAAGGTTCACTGATTTTGAATATTCCATATCTAAAAAAGAGAAACTATTTGTGCAGTGAATTATTTGAACTAGAAGCATGATTGAAGCATCAAGGGGAATGAGCGAAAACGATGTTTACACATCCTATAAATATGGATTTGTATTATCACTCACAAAATATTCTATTTAAAATTCAAGATCTTTAATTAATCATGCCTATTTCATATGTAGCTTTTGGAACTCAGATGAAGTTGAAGAGAAACTAAAACTAGAAAGACAGTGCTAATTTAGCATTTAGAAAAGTCTCCAATCATATATATCTTCTTGCCAAAACTATTACGCTTATCATAAATATCTTTGTCCTATTGGGTAATATTAATATAATATTAATAATTCATATAGCAGCATTACAGAGTGATTATTCAATTTTTCTCTTATTAATTGAGGGCATCTGATTTTCTAAAAGGTCTTCATCCACAATGCCAACCCCTTTTGTTCATCTTTGATATCTTCTGGAGATATCCCTCTGTAGAAGATTTTCTTGGTATGTATATTTTGTTTATGCTAGACATGCCAAATAGATATCCCAAGATAAAACTCTGAGCTCATTTGGAAGTAATTTTTGGTAGCACATGAATCAGAAGTCTTATTTTCTTCTCAGCACTACTGATATTTTATTGCTTCCATCTATAGTACAATATGCTTTTAGCGCTAAGAACCTTGAGGCCAAACACACAAAGTATGAAGAAAATGGGAACTTCTGGAGATTACAATTTTTGTCTCTCTCTCAGGGTTCTTCCCTCTCTTGGGAGAGTGAAATCACTTTAAACTCACTAGGAAACAGGAACATGGTGAGCACAAATGATTGACTTAAGTTGGTGATGTTGATTTAGGAGTCTCCGGCTTACAGATCAGGTGTAAAACCCTTAAACCTGCTTGTCAAAGCTGCTTGTCAAATTTCTATGGATTTTTCCAGGCTCAGCCCAAATGTCACTCTCTCTAAGGAGGCTTCTCTGGCCACCTCTGGCAGAGTTAGAGAATTTCTTTTTTGTGTTATTATCCCACTGCATACACCTGTGTCAACACTTATCAAAGAGTGACAGTATTTATTAAATTATATCAAATTTGTCCATCAGCCGTTCTCTACTGGTGACTAGAGAGGGACTATGCTTTTCATCTTGGGTTTAGAATATTACTGAAATCAAGTAGACCCTCTAATAATAATAATAATAGTAATAGTAATAATAATAATAATAATAATAATGGATAAAGAGAGAATAGCTACTAATACTCTACATTTGTACACTATAAATAATGAGGTACTTTCCCACAGCATACCTCATTTCATTCTTACAATGCTTGATGTGAATGGCATGGCAAGAATTATTGCCTACATCTCAGAGAAAAGAAAACCAGTGCTCATATAGGTTACATGTCCAAACCACGTTTAATACAGCTGATGAGTTGCTAGCAAGTAGCAAACCTTTTTAGAGAGAAGTTATAGGAGTAGTAGCACTCTGTATGTTCATGGCAGGTCCTTACTCTACCAATTAAGTACTTCACATTAGTTGACACATTTATAGTCTGAAAACCTAATCTTAACAAGTTCTCAAAGTGTTAACTTAAATGAACATAAAAATAACAACGGAATGACAAATTATTTATGATACACAATATCTGTGACAAAATCCTTCCAAGTATTCCAGCTAGATGGGCAGGGATGTCAGTGGATCTGTATCTATATCTACCTCTATGTATCTGTCTAAACATACATATATACATACACACACATACACACATATATATGTATACAGAGAGAGAGGAGAGAGAGAGAGAGAGAGAGAGAGTAATCCTTACCTGATTACCATACAGCAGCCTCGCTCACCACTGAAATTCTGGTCAGGATTCACAGATGATTATAAAAAACTACATTCTTTGAACACAATTACTCTATACACTTATTTTTAAAAAGAATATATGGATACTGTGATAGTTACATAATTTTATGTCAACCTAAAAGGATGTAAAGGCGAAGGGGTGGTATCCACGCTGTCAATCAGGTCACAGCCTGATAGTTCCTCCTTGTGGGCGTGGCCGTCTCATAGGAACCTCCCTTTCTCTCTGCCTTCACCATCCACTTGGCAAGCCACTCTGAGATCTGCCAGAGCTCTGGAGACGCTTCCACTGTCATTGGATCCACGCGACTTTGCATGCTTTGGCCTATTATATTTCTGCATTATTGCTTGTGACTGAAGAGGGACTTAAAGATTAATATCAGACTTATGGACTTGAGTTAGACTGGGCTAGGGAGTTTTATCAATATATAACTATTTCTTGATATTTCTTTCATGCATTCCATTGTCCAGGTTGACTAAAGAAACAAATTCATTGATAATCAAATGTGCATAAGAAAGAGCTTTATGTAAAAGAGTAATTGTGTATTAAGAAAACATTCTGACTCATTCAAGATCAAGTCCATAATTTCAATATTATCCCACATATCAATAGTAGCCCAAAAATTCTTCTTCAGAATTACACAGCCATGCAATAATGCTGAATGTAGGAAGATCACAGGCCAGTGGGTGAAAAGTTTTGTTGATCCAGTGGAATGGGAGCATCTCCGCTCTGGAATGGGTCTCCAAGTGGTTCCTCTAGCTCCAGGACTGTGGCTCCATCAGCTAATTTTCATGAGTCTTGTCAGCAGGAATGTGTAGCATAGAGTGTATCTGGCCTTCAGTGAGCTATCTGTCTCCTTCATGCCTCTAAATGTGGTCATCTAGCTACAATCTGATTGACTATCTAGACTCTACCCCTTCGCAAGTTGACAGGGGATTATGTAGCTGCTGCAGACGACCCCTTGTCAACTTGACACTTTTACACAACCCTTTAGCCATATGTAATTTCTAACAAAACAATAATAAAATCATATCTATACAGCAGGATAAAATTAACATACATGCAACTGAGTATATATCACATAATATTCTTTAAGTGAACAATATTCTCTAACAATTGCAGTTAAGTTGCACCTACACCACAATCTTATAATCCAATGAAAATGTATAAGTCAACCACTTCATGTCTTTATCTGTCCAATTGGGTATGCAGTTTCTATACTGTCCACTTATATTAACCCAATGCTCAGAGACAATCATGTTTTTGGATGTGAAGAAGCTTCAATCCAGTTGGAACTTTGTAAGTCTGCATCCATAAGCAAAATCACATCAGGACAGGCCATTCATAAAGTCAACAGCAATATGCACCTGTACAGGCTCAAAAATCCTGTCATTGTCTGGCTGGGTTCTGGTCAACTCAAAGTGGGCTGCCTTATTTAGCCTCTTCAGGATGCCCATTGGCTACCTTGCCTTTTGACCATGAGCTTCATCATAAATTCTCAACCACCCTCACCTCCTGTGCTAGGTCATGAACTTTATAGATAGTCAACCCACTCTCATCTTTTCCTCTAGTCACTCTGAACCAGGTCTACGGGTATCAGTGGTCAGACTAAACCCATCTCTATATTGCTGTATTTCTCTCACTTCCACTCAACAAGTGGATCCAGGTAGTCACTTAATAAGCATGCCAGTCTGTTCAAAGGTCCCCTTTAATGTTCAGTTCTAGAGAGGAGAGTTTCTTCATGGCTCCAGTTATGTTCCTTCTTCTGATAAACACATTAGTTCAATATTCAAAAATCCAAAGGGTTCCTTGCCCACCCCACCCCACCCCACCCCCTAGTTCTTTCGATACCCCCTAGGCAAGTCTCATTACCTTCTAATGTCCTGAGAACTCCAAGCACTGTGTGGGGCTTATGCTTTCTTTTTTTTCAATTATTTTATTGGGGGCTCTTACAGCTCTTAAAACATTCAATACATCATTGGTATCAAGCATATTCGTACACATGTTGCCATATTCATTTCCAAATATTTTCTACTTGAGCCCTTGATATAAGCTCCTCTTTCCCCCTCCCTTTTTTATAAACCTTTTTATGGGGGACTCATACAACTCCACTCACGATCCATACACACATCAATTGTATGCAGGCCACATTTGCACACTTGTTGCCATCATTACTCTCAAAACATCCTCGCTTCACTTAGGCCTCCAGTACCAGCTCCACATATTTCCCTTCCCCCTTTTCTTCCCCATGAACCCTTAATAATTTACAAATTATTACTTTTTCATATCATACACTGTCCAATGTGTCCCTTGACTCCCCTGTTGTCCATGCCCCAGAGAGGAGGTTATATGTAGATCCTTGAAATTCATTCCCCCTTTCTATTCTACCATCCCTCCACCCTCCCAGTATCACCACTCCCACCAATAGTCCTGAGGAAACGTCTGTCCTAAATTCCCCATGTTTCCGACTCCAGTGTACCTCCCATGTTCTAGCTGGATTTGTCTGGTAGAATTGGGATCTTGATAGTGGTTGGTAAGAAGCATATGAGAACTAGGGGAAAGTTGCATATTTAATTGTTACTACACTGTACCTTAACTGGCTCATCTCCTCCCTGCAAACCCTCTGTAAGAGGATGATGCCTCATCTATTGATGGGCTTTGGGTCTCTAAGCTGTACACCCCCTCATATATAATGACACAATTTTCGTTCTTTGATGGCTGACACCAGATCTCTTCAACACCTCAGATGGGCATTGGACCTCCACTCAAGTACTTCCTCAGTGCAGGAACATTTTGTTCTATTAAATTAGCATTCCATGATGTTCACCTTCCTGACAGGATCACTGAAGATAAATGTGTGCATAAGTAAAAGTGGAGAAGAAAGCTGGTGGTGCCCGGCTATCAAAAGATGCAGCATCTGGGGTCTTAAAGACTTGAAAGTAAACAAGCAGCCATCTAGCTCAAAAGCACAAAGCCCACATAAAAGAAGCACACCAGTTTGTGGGACCATGAGATGACAAAGAAATCAGTTATCAGGCTTCAAGAACTAAAAATCATAACATGGCATGCTCACTTTCCTGATATGATTGCTCACGACGAATGTGTGCATAAGCAAATGTGGTGAAGAAAGCTGATGGTGTCCACTTATCAAAAGTTATAGCGTCTTGGGTGTTAAAAGCTTGAGTAAGCAAGTGGCCATCCAGCTCAGAAGTAACAAAGCCCACATGGAAGAAGCACACTAGCCTGTGGGACTTAGGCTTTCAAAGTCTTCTTTGCAGGTGTGTCTTAACTCATTTAAGTTCCAATTTAATGGCTCAAGGAAAGTAAGCATACAATCTTTCATTTTTAATTTCCAATAATCTTTTCTATCAATCATTATATCAATAACAGTAGGCAAATGAAAACAGTAAAAACCAAGTAGGGTCAGATCCTAAACTCAATCTTAAAATAATCAAATTCAGTCCTTATCCAAACTTATCCCATATGGCCTTAGGTCTCTGAATGCATTTCCTCAAGCCAGGGAGGGACCATCTGTCAATCATTTTGACCTCAGTCAGTCTTCTTCACTAAGCAGCATGGTCTCAGAGAAGTTCAAAGGGGCAATTTTGCCACCAGAGCTCAAGATTCAAATGTATCACAATCATTTTCACCATTTCAAACAGGATCAACCAAAGACAATTTCTCAGAATTAAAACTTTAAATTCCCACATTCTTTCCCAGAAACAGCCTAGTAAACTACGAGGCCATATCTGATCTCTGACTAGCCAAAGGAGAAGCACAAACATGAGGCAGAGGCCAAACACACATCATCTATTCTCCATCTTCATAATTTATTTCTCTAGTCCCTCACTCTCAAGGTTTCTCTAGTCAACCTGGCCTAACACATATACCTAAATGAAAAAGATCAAATGGCGGCTGAGACCCAGTGGCGTAGTGGTTGTGCACGGGACTGCGGCCCATTGGGATGGAGGTTCAATTCCAGCAGCTGCTCCACAGGAGCAAAGGCTGGGTCTCCTACTCCTACCACCAGAGGGCAGTGATGCCAAACAAAGAAAAGATCAAATGGCTTATCTAAAATCACACACATTTTGTTAATGGAAGCACTAGGGTAGGACATATTTTTTTTAAAACAATGAAGATCTGTTTACAGTTTTACAAAGGATATGATTGAAAGATTGAAATGCTCTTATGTATTAAATTTGTCCCGCAAAACTATGTGTTGGACTCGTCACACCTACATGTGTAGGGGTAATCCCATTTGGAAATTTGTTATATAATGAGGCCTACTAGCATAGGGTATGCTTTACACCCAACACTTCTGAGTTATAAAAATTGCAGATTAAAAAAAATGCAGATTAGACACAGAAACAAGCAAGGCCAAACTGAGGAGACACACTACAAAAAGATTGCTCAGGCACACTGGGGTAATAATAGAAGAAGAGAGGGCTTTCTCTGACAGCCGGTCTCTAGAATTCAGAAGTGTAAGAAAATAAATTTCTGTTCCTGAACACCACGCACCTGTGATATTTCTGTTACAGCAGCACTAACACTCCAAAGTTCACTTGTGTAGAATCCTTCAGCATGTATTCTATGTACTTACTATACACACATAGAGGACATCATATTGAAATTATTGAAAAAATGCTGCAGCCTGGAAGAATTGCATGTGGTACTACTATGGGTATGTGACATGTCAGGGAATATCTTAGGACTCAAACCCTTGTTAGAACAAGGCAATTAAAAAATTTTTTTCAAGGCACTTTTTAACATCGATTGATAATATTGAATTATTTTAAAAGGTTTACTCACCCATCGACACTGATGGTAACAACAACAACAGTAATGATAATAATAATAATTTGTTGACCTTACAAGGGTAATGTGTCACCATTTTCAAAAAAGTGAATAAAAATATTCAAATCATATTTCTACCATTTAAATTTGGAAGGCAGTTTGACTATTTTTGCCTAGCCTTTGTCCCAAATCCAGTTGAATATATTACACTAGTTATTGCACAGCTGAAAATTAAAAAAAAAAAAAACCTAAAGGATAAAGACCACATACACAAATTAGCCAATATCAAATCTTAAAAGAGGATTGGGGTGAACTTTTTGGTGTCTCTTCAATGACTAACATTGTTTAACCACAGTGTTTTGCTGTGGGATATATGGCCTATGTTAAGTAGGCGAAGGCAATTTGTTTTCCACAAACATAACTGCATCTCCAAAACTGCAATGTATACCAAAATCAAAATTATTTCATGGGGCAACACTATTCAAGGAGTTTTATTTAACAATAACTACTTTGGGAATAGAAATAGACCTCAAACTGTAACTAATTGGTTTGTTAATTGGTCTTCCCTGCTGAGGATAATTGCTAGAGTTCCTTCTTTGAAATCTATGGACCTTTACTTGTGTCCTATTGCCTGTTTGCACACTTCTCTGTTACTATTATAATCAGTGCCTATGCTCATCCTTCTATTTCTTCTATGGACGCAGAGATGTATTTCTACAGGATTTTACACAAAAGCCTTTGATTCCCTCTAGGATCATAACTTACACGCTGATTCCCTCGCCTCTAATTAATTCTGATATTTACTGTTACTCCCAAGAGTAATAGTTGAAAATAAGAGCCTGCATATTAAAAGAAACTTCAGACTTTCAAGGTCATTTACATAGCCCAATTCAATGACATTTTCCCATTTAGGTTACAAAAGAAGCTTATTTCTAAAGCAATCACAGTATTTTAATATATTAAATAAAGGATAATTTTGAATCTTTCTTAAGGTAGGAGGAACTATAGTGGGTTAAAAAAAACATATTATACTGGGTTAAAGAAAAACAGGGTCGATTCAGAACAAAATCATTCACTTTCTATAAAATTTCAGTAGGATATTTCCCATGTGTACATAAAGCTGAAGATAATTAATTTAGGTCCCTATTATATGCTAGGCTATCCACTGATTTTTATCCATGTCATAGGTATATAATATCTGTCATTTCCTGTTATGAGGCTATAACATGAAATCAATATTGGCAATAGGTGCACAAAATGCCAATAGAAGAAGTTATTTGAAAATTAAAACAAGAGACTTTGTAAGTTTTAAGATGTATTACTCACCAAAAACAAAGTTCGGAAGTTGCTGAGATCACTAAAAAACTCTTCTATGTCCACTGTCTTAGAATCAAAAATGAAATATTCTCCGAGATTCTCATAGAGCTTTAGCATGTTGTTGTACATGGTGAAGAGTTTGTCATATTGGTCTCTGGCGCTCGTTGTAAAGCTGTAGCTTTGTGTTAAGGGAGATAATCCAATAATATTTCAAAGAAAATCACTAGATATTAAGATAGAACTATAATATATATGCAATTATATCTTGCAGTAAGATTGGGTACTAGAATTAGAGAGATAAGAATACCTAGAATGTTTGCTAAATAGAAGCATATGATTACCAACCCAGAACAAACATGTCTTAATGGATAAAGTAAGGAAGAAAATAATATGAAAAAAAAAACTTAGTAAACATTAAATAAATCTATTCTTTCTCCCTGTACCAAATATATATATATTTTAAATATACATCTCTATCTAAGAAATCAGTTGGCATTGAGTCAGTTCTGACTCATAGGGACCCTGTAAGTGTAAAAGTAACACTGAGCTAAATGGTGTATTCAGGAGTTGATCTTGTGGAAGTAGATCCCTAGGCATTTCTCCTGAGGTCCCTCTGAGAAGACATGAACTGGTAATGGTAGGGTTAGAGAGCCAATGCTTACCCTTGTAAGAATCCCAGATATATAGGTAGGTGGCCATGAACAGTCCCAACTCAGCTGTTTGAAGGACCTCATTTGAAATGGTACTGTCTTAGAAAATGAAATAGCAGGTATAATCTGTATGAATTCATTAAGCAGTTGTTGTAGAATTTTTAACAACTGAGTGATGACAGTAAAAACAATACTTACCACGCTGCAGCTTTAAGTGTTCGCCCAACATCCAGTACCAAGAGAGACTATCTTTAGGAACTGGGTCACTCAGTTGTGATGCTTGACAAATTCAAGTTTATCAGGTCAACAGGTTGAAATGGGGCAGAATTTTACTGCAGTCCTGTTCTTAATTTGTAAGTATTTATTTGTTTCAGGTAAAAAATTATATAGCAAATTAGCTTCCCAGACAGCATTAATTCTGTACACAAATTGTTCCATGATATTGGTTGCAATTTTGACAAAGGACCAACATTTCCCGCCTTTTCTGGCTGAGTTCCCACTTCCATTTGTTTGGTTTCCTAATACAATCCTGTCTTCTCCCCTTTGCTTAGGGGCAATGGTTGCCCTGTTGATCTGATACAGCTGATTGTTTTAAGGAGCACATGCTCCCTAGCTATTACAATTTCCTAGACCTGTCTATTTATTGTCTTTAGTTTTTCTAATTCTTACTTGTTTTTCTAATTTAGAAAAAGAAAAGGGAAGAACACACCCAACATATGCAAAAGGAAAACAAAATTAAGAAAAAAATCAAGCCTTGAATTGCAATTTTTAAAGATTCTCTAGACAACATATTGAGTGATGTAGGAAGCATCAAGAGAAGATGGAAAGAATACTCCGAGTCATTGTATAAACAAGACAAAAATTAGCCAACAGTCCACCATTTCAGAAGGTAGTATATGAGCAAAAACCAATGTTGCTGAATGCAATAAGCAAAAAACAAGGCTCCAGAAATTGATCAAATATTTATTGGAATATTTTAGAAATCTAAAGAAGCATTGGAAGTACTCGATTGCCCATGCCAGTCAATTTGGGAGACCAACTGATTGAAGGAGATCCATATTTGTGACCATTCCAAAGAAAGGTGATCCAACACAAGGCTCAAACTACAGAGAAATATCATTGGTATTTCACAGGAGTAAAATTTGCTCAAGCTCATCCGACAACACTTGCAGAAGTACTCTGATAGGGAGCTGTCAGAAATGAAGGCTGGCTTCAAAAGAGGAGGTAGAATGAGGGGTATCATTAGGGATGTCCAGTGAATCTTGGATAAAAGCATAGAATACTAGCAAGATGTTTACTTGTGTTTCATTGGCTATGCAAGGACATTCAACTGTGTGGACCATAATGAAATATGGATAACAATGAAAACAGGAATTCCAGAAAACTTCATTGGGCTCATTCAGAACTTGTACATTAATTCAAAATTAACAAAGGAATAATGCAAGGCTTAAAAATCAGGAAAGGTGTCCATCAAGGCTGTATCCTCTCACCAAACTTGTTTGCTGAGCAATTCATCAGAGATGATCAGCCTCAGGATTAAGGAACGTCTTATTAGCAATCTGCAACATGAAGATGATACAGCCTCGCTTGCAGAAAGTGAAGAATTTAAGCACTTGCTGATGAATATCAAGGATTGCAGCCTTTAGTATGGATTGCAAATCACTGTAAGAAAGATGACATTTCTCACAACTGGACCAACTGGTACCATTATGTTCAATGGAGAAAAGGTTGAAATTTTCAAGAATTTTGTCTTATTTGGATCCACAAGCAATAAGTTTATGGAAACAGCAGTCAAGTGATCAAGGTATATTGCATTAGGTAAATCTGCTGCCCAAAAGCTCTTTAGAGTATTGAAGAGCAATATTTTACTTGGAGGACTAAAGTTTTCCTTACCTAAGCCATAGTATTCTCTATTGCCTCATGTTTAGAATAAGGAAGATTGAAGAAGAATGCATGCATTTGAATTGTGGTGCTTCCAAAAAAAAGTACCATGGACTGCTAAAAGGACAAATGGATCTGTATTTGAAGAAGTGAGGCCAGGGTGTTCCTCAGAAGCAAGGATGGCAAGACTTCGTCTCAGTCCCAAAAGAAGGACATCTTGTTTGGTAAAGTGTATTAGCGGCAAGAAAGATGAAGACCCTCAACAAGAAGGATGGACACAGAGGATGCATCAGTGGGCCCAGATATAGGAATAATTGTGAGGATGGCCCAAGGATATGCAATGTTTTACTCTGTTGTGTGGAGTGTCACTTACTAGGGGTTGGAGATCACTCAATGGGATATAACTATTATTTGCCTGCAAGGTAACCTTTATGAATGTGTTCACTTTCAGGTTAGAAAGTTGTTTTAAAGACAATGCTCTCAGCGGTTCCTTCTATCTCAGATCAGGAAGTCTGACTTTTTCTTAAAACATTTTGTCAACATTTTTTACTGCTTCTAACTGTGGCTTTGTATTGTGGTTCAGGTCAGAGTAGGTGATAGTGCTAGCCAGTCACCATCTAGTTCTGCTTTCAGGTTATAAGTGGCTGTGGTGCTAGTTGGCTAGTAGTTCCTCGGGCTAATGGCTTACTTGAGTTTTCAGTTTCTTCATTCTTCTTTGCTTCTGGTGGGAAGGGCTCAGTAGTTGTGTCCTATGTGGCTGTTGTAAACCTTTAAGATCACAGATGCTACTCACTATGCTTGCATGTAAAACATCTACAATGGACTGTATTTTCCAATAGACCTAGATATTGTTTTCAAGTACACTAGGTCTGCTCCTGTGCCTATGCATTTTCTCTAACTGTGATCCTTATGTGCTTTATTATATGAATACACTAGTACCATCAGTACATCACAGTTGATCCAATGGCAAAGCTTTGGGTTTTTTAGTAACTTATACACATTAGTATGCAAAAATAATCACTTAAAAATAAAACTCTAAACTTACTGTCATAGCAATCTTACAGAACAGGGTAGAAGTGCACATGTGAGTTTCCAAGATAGTAACTCTCTATGGGTTTAGAAAGCCTTCTCTGTCTTCCTTGGAGCTGACTGGTGGATTGGAACTACTGACCTTGTGATTAGAAGTCCAAAAAGATACTACTATGCCACCAGAACTCTTAAATATATCCACAATTACACATTAATCTGAAAATCATCCGCTTGTATGGTTAAGATTTTTAAATCCCATCCATGCCATAGTGCGTAATCTGGATCTTTTAAAGGCAAATAATTACATGTGCTAAACACATCTACAAATATCTACACAGTAACACTTACATACATGTTTGATTAAACAAAAGAAGTGAATACTGTCACCCAAGGAAGCTGACACATAAAACAAACCAGCCCATACAACTACTAAAGCATAAAACAATCCTAACATATAGGTGTGTTTTCCTAATGACATCAACTAAAGAAACTTGTCCTTTTTTCTGGATTATAGAAGACAAATAATGAAATCTATAAGAAGTTTAAAAATATAGAAACAGAAATCAATTGAAATATCTCACAACTCAGATGTAAGTCTTGTAAGCATTCTCTTTCTGGTTTTTCTAAAATGACCAACAACATTTGCATGTCTACTGACAAGACTGCTTCAGAAATTATTAAACAGGTTAACTATGAATAACTAATATAAGGAACCAAGTGAGGATTTTCAATTTTAAAACAATTTCATTAAAATTTGAATAATGATCACAGAAAAATTTCTTCAGTTGGAAGAAGCAGTGGACTTGGAATTTTCAAAGAATAACAGCACAGTTTGTAGCATACTATTTTAAGATCCAATATAGTATTACTATTTTGTGGTGATATAATGTTCTCAGGCACTGATAATTGTGCCCTAAATACTTGATTGTATAAGGTTTTCTGAATTCTTCAGTGTATTTCACTATAACCTAGAGTCAAATTTGTTTTCCATGGGCACATACAACTCTAGTCTTACAATGGAAGTCAATGGGGAAATCAGACTATTTCTGGAAAATTACTTTACAGCTGACACTTATGCAATATATCCTGATTTCAAAAATCAGATGCCCCATACCAATGCTCCCGTAATGCTGCTTAAGTATTAGCATTCACACTAACCTCGACCTCTTCCCTGGGAATAACTGGTATGGACTCTTCCAACACCGGCAGTCATTTTGGTGTCAAAAGATAGGAAAGAATTCATGGGTTTCTTTTGCTTGCTTGCTTGTTTTGTTTTTTAACAAACTACACTGCATTCTGTGCCCTGGTAGCACTGTTTAGTAAGTATTAGACTATTACACAGAAGGTCTGGAGCTCAAACCCACTAGCTGATCTGCAGGAAAAAGATGAGGCAGACTGCTCCTGAAAAAATCACAGAGACTCAGACAGCCGTATTGGGCTGCTATGAGTTGGAATCAACTCAATGGCAGTGGGCTTGGTTGTCTATTGTCTTTATAGGAGAAGAAAAATAGCAGTTACCTAGTACTTCATGCTTTATGTACATTCTCATTTTACATTCAGCTTATCATTATACATTTTTCTTCTTTAAAGGAAATGTTAAGCATCCTGTTTATGTATTGCAGAAATAAGATAATACTCCTTATTTCTTAACACAGAATGAAAGGCAAAAATTTTTCTGGTGTTTTTTTGCTAAATGAAACAGACTCATGCTAGAGACTTGCTAGGCATAAACACTTTGCAAAGGTCACTTACTTGTAATCCATTTACATTGCAAAGTACTAAACTGTTTGTATATTTCAGAAAGCTCAACATCTGCACAGCACAGAGAGAAAGCCAAAAGTAACAAAAAAAGGCAAAAACTGTGTTGCCCATTTATTATAACACAACTATTCACAGGCTCAAAAATGTCCTTTAAATGATACACAATTTCCTAAATGTGTTCTCATAAAACAAAACTAATTTCAGAAATTCTTTGTGTGTAACAAAATGAAAAAAAATTTGAAAAATTTTCTGGGAACAGTTTATCTTAGAAACATCAAATAGAAAGCAACCCAATCTCTAAGTCCGTCACTTATCATCAGAGTTGTAGAATGGATACACGATCTACGTCACCACTGAATCCACCTTCTCCAATTGCATGCATATCACCGAATCCTATTTCAGACTGTGGAGGGAAAGGAACTGCACAGCGCTGCTCCTTTTCAAGTCTTCTGGCTCATTGAGGAATTTTGGTTTTTAGTCAATTAATTTTGTGTGTGTGCTACCCAAATGGTGCAACAGAAATGACATGGTTAGTGAGTGTTGTGAGTGAGACAATAGCCATTAAAACTCAACACTTACATTATGCTCTAGTATTACCAACAATTCTACCATAATTTACTTGTATTTGTAAAGCACATTACAGTGTGCTTTTCCCGCTATTGAAGGAGCCTTGATGGCACAAGGAGTTAAATATTTGGCTGCTGATCTCTAGGTTTGCTACTCAAATCCATCAGCTGCTTCATAATGGAAATATGAGGCTGACTGCTTACATAAAGATTTACAACTTGAGAAAACCCAAGCAGCAATTCTGCTCTGTCTGATGGGGTCATTACGAATCCAAATCAACTTGACAGCAGTTGGCTGGTTTGGTTTTTACCTCCATATTATTGCACTGATATTATTTATAACAAAAATGACCTCTGTGTTGCAAAAATCCAATCAATATTCACTCATTCAACATATCGTTTATGTATTTTGGTAACATCCTAACATTTAACCACTGGCTTTAGTTTCTGTAGGAACACTGGTTGCATAGTAGGTTGCAATGATGCTCCTAGTAGCAGGGTGAGTAGTTCAAGCTCACGAACCACTTTACGGGACAAAGATGAGGCTGTCTAAGTCCATCAGATCCTTTAAAGTGTCACAGTGTCAGAAACTCAGGCTCTTCTCTAATGTTACTAGGAGTCTGGATAGACTTTGATTTTTGTTTGGCAATTGGAACACCAACTATTTTTCTGAAGAAAGATGTGGCCGTCTCCTTCTGTCTACCTCACGGTCATGGAAACCTGATGGAGCAGTTCTATTCTGTCCTAAAGGGGCCACTATGAATCAGAACAGACATGATGATAACGGGTTCTATCTTGGTTACTGAATTTATACATCTAGATTTGTTCTCTTCTGTGACACTCAAACAAGTATAATAAACAGCTTATTAATCATTTATACTGGAACTTTTTTCTTTTTGAGATCTACAGATATCCAGTTAATATAACTACGATTCAAAATGATGCACCAACTACTTAGAGAATGATAAAGAAATTGAAGAATCGTACCAAGTGCTTCAGTTTGAAATTGATTAAACACTCAACAAAGATGTGCCACTAATTACTAGAGATTGGATTCAAAGGTTGGAAACAAACAGGAAATGACAGCAGTTGGAAAATATGACCTGGATGATAGAAACAGAGCTGATGGTTGTATGATAGAAGTTTGAAAGGCCAATGAACTGCAACTTTGTAGGGGCACACCGCAGATCTCTGGGTTCAGTATCCTAAATGGCAACTGTGAACAGAGAGAGATCTTACCAGTTGAAGTACCCAGCCCAAATATCAACTTCCTAAGGTAAATCCCCAAAGATTCTATGCAAAAGACACAGAGTTACCAAGATTATCCTGATCTATTTAATTTAATTCTGAATATTGGCAGTTGCTAAATCTCTTTTTTTATACTATGAAACCTGTGACAGCTGGAGTGGGATGGGCTTCCCTTCTCCATCTGGGTCTCACATGTTTTGATATGTTGCAGTTAGACACCACTTTTCTGTCATTCTCTGTTTAGTGGGAAATATTTGCACTTTCCTTCTTGGACAGGGTCTGTTTTACACAGGTTTTACTAGTATTAGTTTTTTATTGCCTACCTTCCTCATTTAAAAAAAAAAGGATCTAGGAGAACAAATCTTACCTATCTTATTGAACTCTGAATCATCAGTGCCTAAAATAGTACATGGTAGATAATAAAAATACCAATATTATTGAGTAGAACTGTTTCAAAGAGTGTTCGTCACTATAATCTTTAGGGAATTAGACCACTAAGTATTTCTTCCCTGGCTGTGCTGGGTGGGTTCAAAGTGCCAACAATCCCTGATTCAGTGACCCTATATAAGGTTTTGAAGGATATGAATCTTTATAAAAACAGATAGCTTCATTCTTCCCGCACGAAGTGCATGTGGTTTGAATCACTGACCTTGCAATTGGTATTTAAATACTTACCCAACTGTGCTACCATGGATCCTTTCGGAGACCTTAACAACAACAATATAGTAGACTCATTGCCCTTGAGCTTCTGGACTCATAGAAACCCTGTGGAACAGAGTAGACCTGCCTCTGGGGCTTCCCCGACTAAATCTTCATGGGAGTAAACTGCCTTACCTTTCAACTGAAGAGTAGCTGGCCATTATCAATTGCTGCCTTTGTAGTGTGCAGCCCAACATATAACCTACTATGTCACCAGGCTCAAATTACAAGTATCTACTTCTGCAGTGAGCGGAGTTGGAATCTGTGTGTGGGGATCCAACTGTTTTTCAAGTCCAGTGTTTTAGTCATAGCTGCCACTCCAATGACATCAGTGAAACTAAAATTAACACTGAAAGTGGTAATAACATCTAATTATTTTTTTTAAGTTCTGTGCTGAGCACTATGGGATGCTTCTCATGGATCAGCTCATTTAATCCTCTTAAAAGCTTTGTCAGATGAGAAGTTGCTAAGATCACACAGCTGATAAGCTACAACAATAACAACCTTTCTGTAGTTCCGGAGCTGATATCCCTTAACTATTTAGCAATACACAAAACCTATTATCAAAACCAGGAGCCCTGGTAGTGTAGTGATTATGCGTTGGGCTATGTTCTACAAGATCAAAAGTTCAGGCCTAGCAGCAGTTTCATGGGGAAAAGATGACATTTCCTACTTTGTCAAATAGCTCCAGTCTTAGAAACCCACTGGGGCGATCCTACCTACCCTGCCCTATAGGGTTGCCCTGACTTGGAATCTCCTTGATTGCAGTAAGTTTGGTTTTTGTTTTATTGTCATTGACTTGCTCTTGACTCGTAGCGATAGATGGGTTGGACCACTAACTCTGCCATTAGCAGTTCTAGGTCTACCTGACAGCGCCGCCAGGGTTCTTATATCGATTCCTGTTAAGTATGTGCTAAAAGTGGGAAGCCTCATTATAACACTGCACTGGGGATGACTTGGGTACAAGGAAGCTAAAACCCCTTTTTTGGGTAAGTGTTCATTGAAAGGAATCCAAATTAAAATAAGTACATTATCTTAAAAGACTAGCAGGTAAAATATTAACTTTAAAAATGATTAATATTAATTTGAAAATCACTGTTATTAATTTGAAACACCATAAATTTAGAATTGTAATTTACAAAACATAAGTTCCACAAAGTATTTGTATCCTAATTCAAATGAAAATCTGGACTAGAGAAGCAGTCTTTAAATTGAATTGGATTTCTATCTACTAGAGAGATAGTCTAAAATTTTTATCATCCATGCTTTTGTGTGACTATACATATATAGGAGTCTGTACAGTGCTATTGAATAGGTGTTAGGGTGTACAAAAAAGCTCAGAGATTGAAATCCACCAGCTACTTCAAGAGATAAAGGTGAGGCTAAAAGCTGTCCTAAAGATGTACAATCTTCGATGAGTATAGTCTATATATACCAATTTATTAATTATATTACTTAGACTATAGCAACAGAACAGTATAGACTCACATTTCAATAGTTCTATTCACCCATAGGTATGTATCCAATTAGCATTTTCCAGATGTGTTTTCACAGAATTTTTAATATAATATTCAATGTATGTTTTATATTATTTTTTACTATCTTACATAGCTACAGCTGCTTATCTTTAAATTGGTTGAAGGTAGGTGTATCATCCTTTGCTTCCTAATGATAAATTGGAATTGTTTGACTAAACACCTCAACTCCAAACTCACTACAATTGAGTCAATGTTGATGGATCGTGAACCCCTGTGGGTTTGTGTGGACTGTAAAAGTTGATGGAAGCATGAAGTCCAGTGTTTGTCCCACAGAGTTTCTGCAGTCTCAAACTGCCAAAGAAGAGAATAACTGTCCAAAGTTTAACATTATGCCACCAGGGCTTTTTAGCAGAAAGAACAATGATTTATCACTTTCCTTAATTTTGATAGGAAGACTAACTGCTAATACAGAAATCTTGTTTCATTGAAACTGGCAAAAAGCCTTAGCAAATACTGGAGATGATGGAGTTTATGTATCCTACAACTAAATGATTCAAATCAGTTCTTACAATTGCTCACCTTCATAGGCAATGCATTAGTTACTTATGCCTTTAATTAAAAACTTGAAATATAAAATATGATTATGGCTGGATTGTTAAAGAACATGGAAAAATCAACTGGAGATCCACTTAACCTTCATACAAGTTTTAGCTAGCAGCATGTTCAATTATCTATTTAAATAAAAAGAAGTTACAAATATATGATAAATTGGAGAATACACATATGATTTTTCTTCCAATAACCTGTAATAAAAAATCCTGAGTGTATAAAAGAAAATGTTATATTTCCATATTATTTGAATAACTCACTTTAGCCAAGAATTATTAATATTCAAAGCATAATTTGCAAATAATGTTCAGGCACAATTACAGTAGCAGAAATTTACTTACAAACTACTTTTATGCGATGAATATGATTTCACAAGTGCTTTGGACTTTGAAAGACTAACCAGGACAACTTGGAATGTAAATATATTTCATTTGGTTTCAACATACTCACTTTATAACAGTTCAAGATAACGGCTTTTAAAAATTCGTTTACAGATTAGATTGCAAATGGAGACATAGGATTTTTGAAAATATGATGAAGATAACAGTGAGAAAGATTTCGAATTGCAGTCCCCACTTTTATATAGAAAAGAGAAAATTATGCTATGGAAGAGATGGAAACCTATTGTAATGACTTCACTTTTCCTCAAATAGCCTGAGTCAACTAGGTATAAAGAAAATGCTTTCAAATCAGCTTCAAATTAAGGCCAACATTTGAATAGGTCATTATAGAGGTAAGAAGTATACTCAGCCGGGCTGAGCCCCGGTGGCATAGTGGTTGAGTGCAGGACTGCGGCCCATGGACTTGGCAGTTCAAATCCAGCAGCAGCTCTCCAGGAGCAAGGCTGGGTAGCTCCCAAGACCACCATAGGCCAGTGATGCCCCCCCCCAAAAAAAAAAAAAACCAAGAAGTATACTCAGCCAACATCCAATGCTTACTTTCCCCTACTCCCTTTTGCCCTTCCTTTGAAGACAGACTATATCCTGACAGTCTTGGCCATCAAGGATGAGTAAAAGAAATTCTTTCCTTCAACCATGGAAACCTACTCTGTGAGGAGGATAGGGCAGTGAATAGTGCTGTGGATGTAGTATTGAAAACTGGCAAGGCCTCAGACCACTGTTTCTGTGAGGATTACAGTTTAGTGATGACAAACAAATGATTATAGTTTAGTGAGGAAAACATAAATTAAAGAAATAAAAATATTTATAAAACTGCAGATTAAAAAATGAAATTACCTGGCTGAGCCCTGGTGACATAAGTGGTTGAGTACGGGACTGCGGCCCGCGGGCTTGGCAGTTCAAATCCAGCAGCGGCTCTCAGGAGCAGCACTGGTAGCGCCCATGAACACCAGAGGCAGTGATATTCACAAAAAAAAAAATGAAATTACCAAATAAAAGAATTTACAAGATCTATGGCCTCAGAATACCACAGGGACAATTTTATTCCGTCTTAAAGGATCACTCTGAGTTGGAATTGACTGCATAGCAGAGTGATTTCTAGTGTAGGGTGGAGGCATAATTTAGACTTGTGTGAAGTTAGGAGGAAAGGCGCAGGGTTTGAGTCTAAAAATGTCATTTATTATTAAAAAATTCCATTCTGTTATTTACTTTCTTTCCATTTTTCAGTGAATGAAACACAGGATTGATAAGTCTATAGGGAGAGCAAATAGAACTTGGGTATAGGTGAGGAGGCGAGTGTATGCGTAGTGGGGGAGGTAAAAGGGAGATGATATCAAGATGACCAGTTAGGACAAGTACGTTGGGAAACAGATTTTGGAAGCAATCATGTCATTCTGTTTGATGAGATTGAAGTATGGAATGACATATGTCTTAACAACCAAGTAATAACAAATTAAAAGAAAAAAAAACCCAAAACATAGATCCAGGAATGGGTTTTGGTTCATACTGATTCCTAGCTCCATCTAAGGAATAATGAGTTCTTACATCATGACTCTAATACTTGCCCTCAGTAAGAACACACAGAAGACACTGGTGCTGTAGCAAAATGTGGCGAACAATGTGGATGCTGCCTGGCTAGCAGATAAAATAGTGTCAGGGGTCTTAAACACTTGTTTCCAAACAAGCAGCCTTCTAAATGAGATGTCAACTATGTCCACATGGAAGAGGTACACCATCAGTTACCAAAGGATGATAAACCATATAATCCAAAGCCAAAGAAGGAACTAGTGTCAGAGGCGAATTGGGAGAACCCAGTGTACACAGGGTGACGATTGACGGTGGAAGTGAAGACTCAATTGTAGAGCGACAGAGGGAATAAGTCCTTTGAGTACTCCCTTGTTCTATGATCGAAGGGTTGGAGGAAAGTGGTGACTAAACAGAGAGCTTTGGAGAGATGAGCATTGAAGATCAATGTCTGTAGAGCTCCCCCACCAACCCCCCTGTGAGGCATACTAGACCTGATCTGGTTTCCTAAATCATCTGTATCTTAGGGTTTTGTTTGTCCATATTACGATGTATCTCAGAGGGGTCATGTCATTGGAGCATACCCTCTTGAAGTTGTGCTTTATGTTTTTCCATTTTTCAGTATGTGAACCCCATGATTGATGAGCCTATAGAAAAATCAAGTAGAATAAGGGCTTCTAAGGGAGGGGGAGTTCAGTGGTGGAGGGGTGTGAAGGGAAGACAAAGTCAAGGGGTCCATGTAGAAAAAGAATGTTTAGAAACTGACTATGCTAGCAATTGTACAATTCTGTTTGACAGGATTGATATATATTAATATATAGAGACGACATATATATTTATTTTAAGAGAATGATAATGTAAAATAATTACTTAACTGTATACAAAGAGCAATGATAAATAATTTGGAGTCCATAAGTTAAATGAAACAGGCTCAATAAACATTTTACATATTTTGCAAAATAAATAAAATAAAATAAAATAAAGATGCCACTTAAGCTGAAAACTAAAAAAAAAAAAAATAAAGGCAGGTTCATTGACTGTAAGTCAATGCTCCTGAGTGGTATTCAGTGAATGCAAGGTGAGTGAAAAAGGACTGTAAGAGGAGCTTCTGAGGAGTAACAGGAAGAGAGACGGAGACGGTTTCTGAGACAGATAAAGGTTAGATTAAAAGTCTATTAATAATGTTGACATTTTTCCTACAAAAAAATATAGGTCATTGAAGAATGTAAAGCAGGGAGGTGATAGGGCAGCATTTCCTTTGCTTAAGGATTTAAAAACAAACAAACAGCTTTTAAATTAAGATACACAGGTGTACATTCAAGACCATCCAGACAACTAACAGAAAACATACCTAGGACTGCAGGAAAACAGAAAAAACATCCAAATGAGAGGAAGTCTTTTTGTTTCTTTGTTTGTTTTGGGGGGGCATCGCTGCCCTCAGGTGGTGGGAGCAGGAGGCCCAGCCTTTGCTCCGTGGAGCTGGCATCGAACCTCCATCCCAGTGGGCCGCAGTCCCGCGCACAACCACTACGCCACCGGGGCTCAGCCTGAGAGGAAGTCTTTTGCGACTTTCTGACTGCTGATTAGAAGAGGACACCTTATTGAGATCTTTCACCACACCATTAAGTGTTTTCGATCATCTTCTTCGAATTCTACATAGTCAAGAGTGTGTAAAAAAAAAGAGATGTGAGGCAATCATAACTAACAAGATCAGCATATAGAGTTGCCTGTTAGAATAACGTACGTTGTGATTGTAAAACGTGGAGATTGAGGTCTATATTTTGAAATGTCTGCATTAGCACTTGTATGCATATGAAGATGCTAATTAGATGCATCCCTAGTCCTGTGTCATAGTGAGCTTTCAGCATCATTTATAATGGGTCTAAAATAAATAAGGTACTGGACTGAAGATTAAGGAGAGGAAAAGAAAGTAAAAGTGATGAAAGGGTTACTAACCCATGAGACTTTATAAACTAGTGTTGGGTGACAAACAACAGTCGAGCAGCTATACTGAAAAAGGTGGTGATCAAAGAAATGTCATGACATATTCGTTAAGAGCATGGTTAGTATTGTGGGGAAAGGAGGAGGGAACCCTGATTCAAATCCGGAATCCACCAAGTACAACCTAGATGGCATGGAGAAGTCAGTTGACTTCCTGTGGCTAATTTCATCATCATTTCAATGGGAATAACAGTAGCATTTATTTGTCATAGAGTCATTGATATTGTCAACTTAGGTTATATTTTTAAAGCATATACTTTTGAACCTAGTTTATTGTAAAATGTCAATAAATATTCATTGTTAGTGTAGCTTAGCTGCAACATTGAGCTTACACATAACAACAATTATGAGGATTGTACAGGCCCTGGCAGTGTTTCAATGTGTTTTCCTTCTGTAGGGTCTCTATGAGTCAGAACTGATTTGATTGCACTTAAAAACAACAATCAGTTACAGCAGTCAAACACTCAGAATGTTTCCCTGCATTCATTAAAAATGGATCAATTCTGCCCTACAAGTGAAATTTATTTTTGCAGAAAAAGAATTTCTTCAGACAAATACATATTTGCTGGACATTTCTTATATTCTACTTTGCAGAACTTCTTTATTTTATGATTATTATATATGCAGGTATGTATGCATGTGTATGTTCACATACATATATACATAATCTTTTATTAGTTTATGGTGTCATTAGTAAATTCTATCTTTTTATGAATTTTCTATCAATTTAATGTCTTAAGAAAATTGCATTCTTAATTCTGAAAGCCATTTCTTCATGTGTTATGAGGCATAAGCTATACAAATATAATGAATGACATTACTTCCGAAGAATACATTTCTTTCCTTTGTTGGAGAAATAAAAAAAATGTTCTCTGTGAATTTTTTCTGCTTGAGGAAAACAAACAATAACAAAATAGCTTCAGTAGTGTTCAGTTTGTGACATGGATATAAAGTAGGACTGCAAATCTATCTTTAATGTGTTTGCTGTCTCTAGGTGTTTCTGACATCTCAAAAAATTATGTGATCTTAGGAACCATATATGCTTCAATGTCAATGTGTTATTCAAAGCCAGTATTTGAACAGAAAGGGGAAAAAAAGGAAAGCCAAGCTTTCTCTCCCTAGATCTTCTTTTATTTAGTATATATACAAAGTTTTACTTGTTATGTATGGAGTAGTCGTATGGTTCTTTGAAAGATCAAGGTACAGAGGTCAGTGACGTTCTCCTTCTTCCTTGCATAATGTCAGTCACAGAGAGAGGGCGGAAGGGATAGAACAAGAGGAGGAGTAGGAGAAAAACGGGAGAGGGAGAACGAAGATGTCAGTAAGTATGTCCAGATATATCCTTGACATTGGCATTTTAGTGCTACCCACTTCATAGAAATGTACAAAAAGTATTATGTGCAGTTACCCAGAAAGCAGTGATGGCATCAGAACAATAGAGAAATGCAGTAAATAAATTAAAATTATAGAGATAAACGGGCCAGCTCCCTCCCATGTGTTCTCCCTTTGTAATGGTTTTGTGTTTAGCCAGGTATGTCCTGGGACTTAAGTATTCACTACTGGCTGGTCAAAGGAGATTCAATATTTTTTTTAAAAAACTGTACTTTTTACCTTCAAATGCGCAGATATGGCCAAGATGTAAGATCAAAGTGTACGGACGCTTGCACTTAATTCTAGCCTCAATCTAAGAACAATTAGTTCTTGTGACACGGCCCTGCTTGGTGCTTGACCTCATGAGGAGATCACTGAAGATATGGGTACTATAGCAAATTGTGATGAAGAAATTAGCTGTTTCCTGCCTATCACAAATAGTGTCTGGGGTTTTAAAGGCTTGTTTTCAGAAAATACAAGAACAACATCAATCTTGCGGTCTCAGCTAGTCCACATTGAAGGAGCACACTGGCCTGTTTGCTCCAAGGATCGTAAATAATATAATTCAGATCTAAAAGAGGGAATGGCATTTGAGATGAGGTTGTAAACATCTGGTTTCCAGAAACCTGAAGATGATAGCAGAAACCCACTTGCATAGCACATACAAGGATTAAGCCTCTAGTGAGTCCCCTAAAATTACTGTTTAGGGATATGAATAGCCCTACTATCAGACAGAGAAGCACTGTACAGTTGACTATGAAAGATGAAGTTAGGCCAAAATGTAATATTTAATTACTTGATCTCCCTGTTGACCCATTTTAAAACTGTTTCCATTTTTTAAAAAGTGATGAGGAAATGCACATGCATTAAGCCTCTGGTGACTATCCTCTGATGCTGGGGCCAGGAAAATGAATAGTCTGGCTAACATGCAGAATGCATTGGAAAGTGGATTGTAGCAAATTTTTGTAATGACCTATTGAAGTTTGTACTAGTCTTTAATATTTTCTGCTTTCTTTTCAATTGAAGTTTCTATTGATTTTATTTGATTGCTTTTGTTTGTGTTTTAATGTTTTTCAGGTTAGGTAAATTTATAGAGACAGTAACTGCCTTAATGGTTCCATGGAGGTATGGAAAGAGAGGTTGGGGGGAAATGGGGAACTTAGAAGAAAACATTCTAAAATGATTGTGGTGGTGATTGTAAAGCTATTCTTTATGTGACTGAACTATTAAATTGTATGATATGCAAATTATATACCAATAAAAATGTTTTATAAAAACTTTATAAAAATGTTAGACTTTCAGTTATTTTTGCATAAATCACTCATGGAAACTGAGCAGCAGATGGCACAGAAAAAAATCCGTAAGATTGCAGTGTGGGTAAAATATAACCAACAAGTTATCTAAAGATGGAAACTTAGGCAAAAGAGACACCGTATTGAATAAGCAAATGGAATGTCTAACCTCATACTTTCATCTTTACCTCCTTTGTTTTATTCTATCTCTATAAAAAAATCATAAATTATGTGATGATATCATAAAGTGATTATTTTGATGGCAAAAAAGGGAGGGAATGGAAGTAATATGTTTATATAGTAATAAATTTTATGAAATACTTAATCTAGGAATAAAAACATTAGTGAATTAAGATTAATTTTGATAAAAATGTAAATGTGCCAACTGAAAAAAAATAAGATGAAAATGGAAATGCATTATGAATTAAATTAACAGAGTACTTATATAATATGTCAACATTATTCAGTGTATATATTATTGCTATTCCTAATCAAAGCAGAATAAAATTAGCAAAAACTAGGGATTAATATTAAACGGAAGGACTGAAAAATTAATATATCTGCTTATGACTATTTTAATAGTTTTATCAACATATAATTCATGTTTCACATAATTCAATAATTCAGTCTAATTTTAAAATTTCACAGACATAGCTACCATGAGTTCGAGAACATTTTCTTCCTTTTTGTACTCATTGTTGTTCTTAGCTCTCCATTTCCCTCTAACTTCCCTTCCCATAGCCCCAATAAGCTATTATTCCAGCTGCTGTCTTGATAGATTTGCCAAGCTTGAATTTCGTATACTGAAAAGCATACCAAAAACATCAAAAATGAAACAAAGAAAACCCCCTGTTCATTCACTATTTATATTAGACTTTCAGTTAATCAAAAAGATAACAACATTGGACTGAAATTGAAATGTGCAAACTAAGCATGAACAAGAACAGATGACAAATCCAGAGAAAATCATAAGATAACTTACTATTTAAGGTGCTAACTATATAGTTCTTTTGTAAAATGGTAATAGGCTTGAAAGAGATCCCAGAAGTCTTCATCTGTATGTTTGGATATTATGACAAGACATAACAACTTGTGCCACAAGCTAATGCCATTAGGGGAGAAATGTGATTGCTGCTGGAGGGGCATCTTTGGTTTTGGATTATTGATGTGACAATAGAAGAAATTAATTGGATTGTACAGAAGAAATAAATGGATTGTACAGAAGCATATGAAAAATACTATTTAAAAAGGCAATGTGAGATCTAGGGAAATACTAACATAGAAAAAAAAAGTTAAACATGTAATAAAGGTATTTCCTCAGCTCCCAGCTACCGGCCTATAAAAATGAAACCCGTTGAGCCTTCTTATATTTTAGAATGCAGAGACAGAAACTACTCATAACTATTCAGTTTATAAGCTGTAGGGAGCTTTTTCTTAGAGTTTCAAACTGTCTAATAAAGAAGCCTCCTTCTCCTGGTTTAATCTGCTGCTATTTTTCTCTTCTAAAAGTGACTGATTGAAAATACCACCGAGATTCCACCCCCCCTTTATGAAAACATAAAAGCACTATATACATTGCTCCTTGGGACAGGTATACATCAAATACAGTGGCAGGCCATGAGTGGATGAGAGCTATTGTGATGCGGAACTTAATATATTCACATTTGCAAAACAAGAGGATATTAATCAATCATAGAAAGTCATTAAGTGCAGCTCTGCACAAAGGTAGGCCCCATCTTACTTTCCTTTGATGCCACTTGGCTTAAACCTCAACCCAGGCAGCAGTGTTGTCCTTCTGAGAGTATGTTTTGTGCCATTCTGGACAAGCTGAAAACGGTATTGTCGCAGCCCATTATGCTTTTCATAGCAGTCCTCCCGCTGCCTTAGGAAGCAAGTCTGTTTTGCATGCATGAAAGAAGGTTCCAAGACCCCGGCAGGTTGGTAGGTGGTTATTTCTGGCTGTAGTTTTTTGCTAAGTTTCTAAATCAGTCTGGCTCTAATTAGGAGCTTTTCTTGTGAGCTTTTTTGATGTTAATAATATATGGCTGCCTCACTCCTTATACATGTTCCCAAACAGTGATACAAACATTATTAAATCTAATCAGTGTTTATGGAGTATTGCATATGCTACCCACTGGGAATCTTTTGAAATGTCATATAAAGAAAAGGTTGTTATATACAATGATAGATTTTTGTTCTTTCAGTCCATGATTTTTAAAGGAAATCTACAGATGGTGACTGCTTTCCATTTGTATTTGACCTTCTTTGAAAAAGGATACTTTGTTTGATAGCATTATATACAACATATATTTAAATTCCGCAAAGTCTTTCTCCTCGGAAGAGTACAATAATTAACTTTCTCTGACAAAATTAGAGAACAGACACCGTGCAGGAAAATGACTTAGATCAAATGAAATGGACCATGTTAAAAGGATGCTTCATAGAAATATTGAGTATGAATAGAAGAGCAGTCAACATGCTTAAAATGCCTAACATAACATTAACGAGCAAAAGCAAGCAATGTTAAAATAACTCTTGCTTGAGATAATTGAGTGACTTCCCAGAGTAGAATACTGGGTTATTACCATGTCCATCCCACCCTTTGTCTATGAATTGTGGTGCAGCCAGTTGACTTGGTATGACCTTTCTCCCCGTAATCTTTGGAAAGCCCACCAAATGATTGAGGCGAACCCTGTAAATAATGCACATTGACTCTAAAGTGGTGACTGGTCAAATGTGCCATTCTGCTGGATATATAAAATAAAAACAAAGTAGGAGGAAATCTCACAACATTGAACAAAGAAGAACCACAACTGAAGCATTAATTTTGGACTCTAATATCCCTCTGTGGTGAGGAAGATCCACCAGCAGTGATGTCCATACCAGTATCTGTACCACAAGTGGCCCGGAGACCACAAGCCAGAACAGCAGGGTTCAAGGCCCAGGGAGGAAAGTTGAGTGCCTTCAGGTGAGAGGCTGGCTTGCAAAACTGAGTGCCCTTACAGCATTTCAATATGCTACAGGTGCTCTGGTGACTTAGTAGTTATGCCTCGGCTAGTAAAGTTAGCAATCTGAAGCCACCAGCTTCTCAGGAGGATAAAGTCTAGGTTTGCTACTCCTGTAAAGAGTTAACAGTTTCAGAAACCCACGGTGCCCTTTTTACCCTGTCCTATAGGCTTGTTTGAGTCAGAATTAACATAATGGCAGTGAAGGTTTATCTTGCTTCTTTGTTGGTTTTTTTAAATCATTTTATTGGGGGCTCTTACAGCTCTTATTACAATCCATGCTCCACGGTATCAAGCACATTTGTACATATGTTGCCATAATCATTTAAAAAACATTCTCTTTCTACTTCAGCCTTTGGTATCAGTTCATTTCCCCCCTCTGCCACCCTCTCTCATTCATGAACCCTTGATAATTTAAAGTTTTTTTCTATATCATACACTGACCAATTTCTCCCTTCACTCACTTTTCTGTTGGCTATCCCCCTGGAAAGGGGATATATGTCAATCATTGTGATTGGTTCCCCTTTTCTTGCCCCCCTCCACCTTTTTCTTCCCCTCTTGGAATCACTACTCTCATTCCTGGTCCTGAGGGGATCATCTGTCCTGGATTCCCTGTGTTTCCAGCTCTTATCCCTCCATACCAGTGTACATGCTCTGGCATAACTGGATTTATAAGGTAGGATTGGGGTTTTATATTTCATCGATGCTATACTGCACCCTGACTAACTTGTCTCTTTCATGTGATCCTTCTGTAAGGGGATGTCTAATTATTTACAGATGGGCTATGGATCTCCACTTCACACACAGACCCAATCACATCTGTTTGTATTTTTAAGCTACCTTTTAACACCTGCTTTGGGCAAAAGCCCAAGTTGAGAGAAAGATGTTTCTGAAGATGGAAGAGAAGAGCCTCTGTGGACAGAAGAACAGACTTCTTAATGCTTCTGGATCTTGACTTAAATTCCCCATGATCATGAGTACTGCATTTTCTGTGACTTTTGTGTGGTCATTGCAAGGGCCACAGCAGAGAAATCCAGTTGGAGGAATGATAGGTGTCAGAATAGGGCAAAAGAGGGTTGAGGGTGGTGGTACTCAACCTCACCAAATTTGGCCTCTCACTCAAACTCGTTGCCCTCCACACAATGCTGACTCATAGTGACTCCTTGTGAGTCTCTAAGACTTGTAACTATATACGGGAGTAGAAACCTCAGTTTTTCTCCCACAGGGTTGCTGGTGGTTTCGAACTGCCAGCCATGACAGCAGCCCAGGGTATAACCACTACACCACCAGGGCTCTCAAAGGAGACCAAATGTGGCCTCCATGCCATTCTGGTAGAAGTCAACTACTATCATTCAAAATAGGCATTGAAAGGCATTCTAAATAGGTTGGCCTCCTCTTGAAGTTATGACAATATATTCCCAAAGACATGTTTCTGTATTTCCTTTCCTTAAGTAAAGCTATGACAGGCTTTAATGTTCCTAAGAAGCAAAGTGGCAGCTAGCAACCTCATACTATGCAAATACAATTTCACTCACAAAAAAGCATGATCTCAAGCATAAAATGGGCAATGTAAGTTGACCATTTATCATTCCATCATATGGTAAACAATGATTATGCCCAGAGTCCTTGACTTCACATGCTGAGAGGACTGCCATATCTTCCAGAAACACTTCTTTAATTTTAATGTACTTCTTTAATTTGCCAGCAGTCTAAAAGATGGCTTATATTATGGCTGTCTGAGGAGAAGAATGAGGTGATCGGGGGTGTTATCCTCTGGGCATTTGTACCTTCCTGTTGTAAGCAGCAGGGCTTTGTATATTTCACTAGGTAGAGGATGCTTCGGATCTCCCAAACCTTTGTGTCGCAGTACAAAGTAATGCAATCTGTTTGTTAGATTAGACAGAAAAACAGCAAGAACAAAAACGGAGATGCCATCATTAAAAGCTGCAAGAGATGAAAAGCAAAAAAAGTCTTTTGCTAAAAGATCTAAAAAATTTATTTGCATAGTCACATCCAGGTTGGCTGATTTGTCAGTTTACTGATCTTACAGTGCTTTCTAAACATGATGGCATTCCTTCCAAATAAGTAAGATGTTATTTAATGCTAGCAAACTATAAAGGGTTCTCCCACTCCACAAGTACATCCGAAAATGCTAAGAGAAGTGTGTGATTTTATACTGTTTACTTTTATAGTTGAAAGAAGGACATTCAAAGTCTGGCAGACAGGCACTGTTTTTTATATTTAATGAAAGGAATTATATATGAAATGACAAGGCAGTTACCACCTGAAAATATTAAGTAGCACATCTGACTTTTACCTACCCATGGTATTTGTCTGCTCATTTTCTTATCTAGTTTTCTGGACAGAAAGACTCACAAACAGTGAAACCCTCGCCACATGGCCATCATCCCCCCGGCTGAAGACCTGCTGAACTCATTAGAGACAATCGGAATATACCACTTGAATGCCCAGTAAAAATGACGTGTTTGAAAAATATGCTACTAACGGTGGGCCATATTTGGCAGCAAAGTATGACTGCATTCTTAAAGGGTGGTTATTATAAGACTAAGTGTATAAATCCTATTTTTGTAATAAGGTATAAATTTGTATAGATACTATTTGTATAAATAGTGCAAAAATACTATTTGGTTTGCATAAAAACGAGGGATAAATTCAGTTCAACAAGTCACTTGATTTGACCAGTGAAGATCCTTTTCTTGCCAGATCTTTCTTTATAAGCACTGGGGAAATTTTAACAATTATATGTCATAAAGATTACTATTTGTAAGGCTCTATCACAGTTTAAAGCTGATGGCAGCGTCTCAAAAGTTTAAAGCTGATGGCAGAGTCTCAAAAGATTGGCAACTGCAACACTCTTCCTGTAAGTTGGGAAGAAACTCTCGAAGCGCTACCACTAACTTAAAATTTGAGTAGTGTGTTTGCATTTGAAAGGTATTTTTACTTATTTACTTTATGTATGTCTTAAAAAATTGAATGAGAATCTATAAATTCTGCTGAACTCTCAAACCCTACATAGTAAACCAGTTTCCAAAAGTCAGCAATTGTTTGTGTGTGTTGTGTGTGTACATGTGCTTTTTTCCATATACCTTCAGGCACATACATGTAATTTTGTGTTTTAAGAGTTAGTTGCTCATAAAAACAAAGATGAAACCTAAGGAAACATATTCCAGTGTCCTTTGGAAGTAATTGAAAAAAAATGGCCTTTCCTAGTACTCCTTCCTTTTCCTTTTGGCATTGCCCCATTCAGTATCATATTTTATAGTTTCTTGTTAACCCACAAAACACATTTTGTTAATACTATATTAAGCTTAAAGAAATGTATGATGAATGATATTACTAGTCTTCAGAGTACATTTTTTTTAAACATCCTAAAAAAGAAGGGGGACAGACATAGGAGAACACTGACTCCAATTCACAACCTATGGAGAAAATTCTGGGTCTTGAAATTATGCTGTATATTGCCTTCATAGTGGTCTCCAAAATGAGAAACAGAAATAATCTATTTTCATTAAATACAATGGGACATATATTTAATGAGTACATTAAAATTCATTTACAATTAAATGTTCAAAACTATTTCTTACTTTTGACATTTAGTGCATTTGACACTAACAGTTGTTAATACACTTTCATAAAATTGCATAATTTCCAAATTATGTCACATGCACATATATTTTAAAGGTATAAATTTGTATGCCATTTGCTTCAATATGACTAAAATCTAATGGACTTCTAATATGATTTTAAAGCAAGATTGCAGAGCCACTTTAAAGCTCTGGTAAATGGTCACTTGAAATATGAGGGGGCTTAAAAAAGCTTGTGGAAAATTGAATTAAAACAGACTGACAAGCTTCAAAAAATCAGTAAAGCCTTCCCTACAAATATGTACATATGCAAATATATATTCATGAACAACATATATGGATTTAAATTAAATCACATTAAGTATATTTACATTGTTATTACTTCTAATAATAGTCTAAAAGCAAAGAAAATGTGGGAGGAAGACATTATGCTAATGATAGCTACAAATGATAGCTACAGTCTTTTAGTTATGTGCTGTGGGCTATGATAATGCCTACATTATTCGCACTTTCATTGGCAATTCTGAAAATTCACACGTCATACTCTGTTCAGTATTATAAAGTTCTACTACCTACTATAATCTAATAATTCCCCCAAACCCTGAAAGTAAAATCCTAGCTCTCTCATCCATATAACACAATTCAGATTTTAATTCTTCAACTACCACTCTTACTTCTACCTTTAGCTATTAAAGGATAGCATAATGCTATTCTCAATGGTTCACAGCTTAAAAAATGTGCTCCTATTTAGTCATCATAAAAATGATGTCATAAAGGATAAATGGAAGCACAGTGAATTCATAAATATTAAATGAATTAGCAATAAAATCTCTAATATCATTTGAAATTAAAGACATAATCATTAATAATTACATTTTTATAACTTAAATTTTTTACATCTATATTCAATATAATGTTGAACATTTCAAGTAAAAAGAAAATCACTTTGATTGACTCAAGTTTAAAGGTAAAAAAAATTATCCTAAACTTATGATCTAGCCACATTTACTCCTACTTGAACTTGAGCAATCAGCACCATTGCAAGGCCTGCAGACCAGGAAGCAATGGGTTCCCGCCCCAGGAGTCATACTCAAGCTTATAGTCCTTAGGCTATTAGAACAATTACCATCTGGATATTTAATATAAGTAAATAACAGCTTTTTTCATGATGGGTTAGAAAATAATATGATGACCCCAATTTAGAAATTCAAACCCATTTCCATGGAGTTGTTTCTGACGCACAGCAACCCTACAGGGAAGAGTCAACCTGCCTGCTTGGTTTCTGAGCTAGTAGCTGTTGAAGGGCATAGGAAGCACAGTCTGCTACCTAGCTGCTTGTGGTTCAGAACTGCAGATCTTGCTTCTATCCACCCAATGCTTAAACACTACACTACCAGTCTCCTCTTTTATTGGAGTAGGAAGCACTCTCTTTTTCTGAGACATTATGACTATAAGCAGATAAAATATTTAAAAAATATATTTAACTTCAATTTATGTATCCATTTATTCATTTATTTATTTATATGTGCTGAATCTATCTTTTTCATTTCAAACATTGAGCCCCTTTCTTAGTAATAGATGCTATCACAGGCACGAGCTATTTTTGTTGAAATAATACCAGATAACTTTTATATGAGGAGCTGTGAGAATTAAGGTGAGCCTGATCCAAGCCATGGTAATATTCATTTGCCTTGTAAGCATGTAAAAGATGTATAAGAATAAGCAAAATCGAAGAAGAGAGATTACTTTGGAATTATGAGGTTATAAAATACTATCAAGTATATCACTGACTTCCAGAATAATGAACAAATCTGTCTTGGAAGAAGTACAGCCAGAATGCTCCTTAGAAAAGAAGACAGCAAGACTTTCTCTTACTTACTTTAACATGTCATCAGGAGGGAATAATCCCTGAAGAGGAATATCACACTCGATAAATCAGAGTGTCAGCGAAAAAGATTAAGGCTCCCAAAGCGATGTATGGGGACAGTGGCTACCAAAATGGCCTGAAACCTAAGCATAACTTCTCTGAGAATGGGGCACGATGTAGCGATGTTCCTAGCTGTTATAAATAAGGTTACTGTCAGGGACTTGTGTTCCCTGTAAAAATATGTGCCAACTTCTTGATGTCAGAATTCCCAGTGTGACATAAGTGTGCACTATTCTGTGAGGTATTTGAAATCCTAACCTCTGTCTGTGGCAAATGAGGCATGAGCATGATGTAATGTATCACCAGGGCTTCAGTCGCAGCTTTGTTCAGCTCTCAGTGATGATCAGGTTAAGGGCATTTCCCCTGAATTGTAGCTTGCTTCCTTATTCTCTTTCAAGAGATTGGAGGAGAAAAGAAGAAGGTGCAGAAAGAGGGAAACTGACTACCACCAAAAGAGCAGAGGCAGGAGTAAAGTCCTGTACTGAGAAACTTCGAGAGCCATTGGAAGATTGATGCCAAGACACAGAGAAAGAAATCTCCAAAGAATGCCTGAATCATAGAAGTTGAACAGACAGAGGGACCTTCTCTCGGAGCCATCAAGGAGAGAAAGCTTTCTCCTAGAGCTGATAGCGTGAATTCAGACTTCCAGTCTCCTAAAAGGTGAGAGATGTGAGAGATCTCTTTTGTTTTTCAAAGTCATACTGTTATAGAATACTAGATGACACTAATAAATGCCGATCAAATTTCATACATTGTTTTTCTCATCATATTAACTATCACCAATTTTAGGGATAGATAACTATAATAATACTAGATAACTAAGGAACAATAAATAGTGACTGGATAACAGTTAGAAAACACCTACGTCTGACAACAAACAAACAAAAATAGCCAGAATAAACCATGTAAGCAAGGATGGTGAGACTTCATCACTCATAGTTTGCACATGTTGTCAGGAGAGGCCAATCCCCAGAGAAATACATCGTGTTTTGTAGAGTAGAGAGGCAGTGGGAAAAGATGAAGACCCTTGGCAAGATGGATTGGCACAGTGGCTATAACAATCTGCTCTAAGCCAGGACGAATTGTAAGGTAGATAGATGTAGGACAGGACAGCTTTCTTCTGTTGTGTGTAGGGTCTCTATGGGGTGGAACCAACTAGAGAGGAACTAGCAAGTTGAAAATGACACCACCTCTACAAACACTTGACAGTTTTGATGACTTATGCTATTATGTGTGCCCCTTCTTCAATTCTGACTCATAGTAGTCCTAGAGAAGAGAGTGGAACTTTCAAATACGGGTTCCAAGGGATCATATCATGCAGAGAGGTCAGTGTGTTCAATCTGTTGAACCTGTGGATAGTAGCCAAACATTTACTTATTCCACCACAGCAAGCTTTTAATGGCCTATCAAAAAACAAACTCACTGCCATCAACTCAATTCCAATTTTTATCAACCTTACAGAAAGGCTGATCTACTCCTCTGGATGTCTGAGGTGGTCATTTTTATGGAGTAGAAATAGTCCTTTTTCTCTGGATAATGTCCTACAGAAAAGAGCCTGAGTAGCATAGTGGGCTAACCACTGAGCTTATAGCCACACGGTCAACTGTTCAAACCCACCAGCTGGTTTGTGGGAAAAACATGAGGTTATCAGCTACAGTAATGATAAAGTCTCAGGAATTCAAAGGAGAAGGTCTACACTGTCCTATAGTTTCCCTGTGAGTCTGAAACAACCCAATGACTTTCTTTTGTTTCTGTGATTTTGGCAATGTCCTCCCAAAATATGAAATTTCTCTCATGAGAAAATTTATGATTAAAACTCGTTTCTTTTTAGCAAAGCAGTATTAAAAGCATCAGGGATAGATAGGAATATAAGTAAATTCCTTATCAGTTTCTATCCATGGTGTTTCCTATTGTGTTACCTCATTATTATTTTATGGATAATGAATGAAAATATTTATATATAATACTATAGTTTTAAGAGTTAAGGGAAAACAGTATCTGGAGAGGCTTACCAAAATACAATATTCTTGATGTTCTTCCTGAAAGGAAGAAATAATATAGGTACAGTTTTTTCTTGGAAATTCTTTCTGTGTTTTACTTTGGGTTCGGTGTGTGTCTTTGTGCATTTTAGGTCTTTGTCAGAGAATTTCCTCTTCAGATATACAGAATATTAATAATAAAACTGAAAAGTTGTACCTAAGGGTACTACTTCTTTCGTTTTATAACTATCTACATCTAATTCTTAGTCATTTGGCAGCTGAATGCAAGGTTAGTGGTACAAATTCACCAGCCTCTCCATGGGAGAAAGAAGAAGCTCTGTGCTCTCATGAAGATGTACTGTCTCAGAAATCATAATGCTGGTCATTATGATTTAGAATCAATTCAATGGCAATGTGTTTGCTATTAATCGTTAAGATACAGGTGATGATCTGATCTCTGAAAACAGTAATAAAGGTATAGTTAGAAGATTATACTCACTGGCAAGGTCAGGATATATTTGTTATTCAAAGCAGAAAATACTTCAGATAATTAATGATCTGTTCAGTCACAGTCATGTATATGGACAGTAAGTGGTACCATCTTCACATTATTTCGTGAACATAAATCATACTATTTCTATTTATTTTCCCTTTAGTTTTATTAGTCAAAACCATATTTCTTACAACAAGTAAATAACTTTAAGATCAAGTTCAGCACAGGTTGGTATTGATAATTCTTCCATAAAAATAACGTATGGTTTTAATATGTGTCTGATTTAACCTGAGCTCTTTTCAGGTCACAATAGGTACATGAACAATAACTGCTTATAAACAACTCCAATGCATCAATCATCACTTGAAAGAAAGGTAATCGACATTTCATTTCTGAGTTTTGCTTTGCATTCCCTGGGCAGGTGAGGTAAAGGTATTTTTAAAAACCCTTGAACCCCTAAAACGATGCTTATCTTAAAGCATTCTTTCAAAGTTATCTGTGTTTTAAAAAGAAAATCTGAACTACTGACAAAATGATAGAGAGAACTGGAGAAATTACTTTGCAATCAGAAAAGTGATGGTTGGGTTGCAAAGCAAACTATGATATTTTAACATTTTGAGCACTCACCTGCTTTAGCTCATTGCTTACAGATTGCAACTAGAATGGACACAGTAATCCTTGGTCCAAACTCAACATAAATTCATCCCCGGTTTTCAGAAAATAATAGGAACATTACAATAATCATCATGTAATTCATATTCCAAACAATTTGCTTTTTCATCTTGCCTAGACACCCTGCACTGGTTTCTATTACGTTTCTCTTTCAACTCATGCTGTTCCTATTATGGAAGCTACTGCACATCTACCTTTTTCATTTGGAACAGACCCCAATACATAAACACATTTGCCCCATCTACACAAGACAGTTTCAGAATTTGCTCGAGGCAAATGGAAACCCAGAGGGAAGCTAGTCAACTTGTCAAAACATATTTCTTCCTTAATGTATAAATAAAGTTTATCTCAATAGGTTTTGAGGTATAGAAAAAGGGAACTAGAACATCACCCTTCACCAAACTGTGCCTGTTCCCCAATCCCAGTCTACTTATTTCTTTGGCTTTACCAATCTAGAGTTATGAAACAAGGGGAAGAAGAGGAACAGATGGGAAAGGGTAAAAGGAAAAGGAAGGGGAAGACCGATCACTTTTGCTTCTTTAAATCATTGTCTCCAGGGTAGATATAGGAAATGATATTTGTATAGTATATTTAGGCAAAGGTACAAGGTTCCTCATCTGCACTGGATATTACACGAGCAAAGGTGATTGATTGCACCCTAAGGTTTCAATTTTGTTACTTGAGGTGCTTTATCTCTAAATTCTCCATAATTTACAAAGACAAAACTTTGTAATTTCATATTTAATTGAAATACTTATATGTTTGTAGGAACCAGAAACAAATACAAAGAGTTAATTTAACGGGCGCCAGACCTGGTCATGTAGCCAAAAAAAAAAAAATCACATAAAGAAGCTCAGGATAGATGCTAGAAAACAATAATCATTTGCTTATTAAAATGTGAAGCCACTTTTCCTAATGTTTTAAAATGGTACTGGAAATACAAGATTAGAATCCACCTAATTCTGATTCAGTGGGACTCATTGGTCAGGCACTGCAATAAGTTTCTAAATGTTCATATCTTTCATCTGATCCTTATAATAAGTGATGTTATCATACAATCCTCCCAACTAAGGGTAAAACTAAAATTTGAAACCAGATTTCACCTACTCCAAAGATTATTCTCTCTCTACTAAAGTTCTGTCTGTGTTGTGTGTGTGCATGCGTGCACGCACGTATGGAAAAAATCCAAAGAATACCTTCTTTCCAACAAATTTTACATGGAAAATAGGTAGGGAAATAGATGATAGTAGAGCTCCACTACTTGCCTTATGGTGGAGGACTAAAGTCTGATGCATCTTAATGGAATTCCCTTAAGTACCTTGAGAAATAATCATATTGAAACATAAAACTTTTAAAATTCATATCCACATCAATGGTAGCCTCTACTAAAAATGCTATTTACAGCACAAGCACATGTCTCTTTTGTACTACATCATGTCTTAAGAACAAGCTTTAGTTGCGTATTGTTTTCTATCTTTCACACGGTCCTTAAGGGCAGTGAGAAGAAAGGAAGGACCTAACAAAAGAAGCATAAATGAACCTAAATATAGAGTCAACAGCCATGCATTAAAGTCATATTTCTAAAGAAAGAGTAGAATATTCTTTCTCATCATCTATTCCTGTTTCCTGACATGTATGACTAGGGCAGGCAAATGTTAAAAATGTGACCTGATTAAGCTTTTAATGAAATCTTAATTGAAATATTTCTCTGCAATTAACTCAAGCCTGCCTCTTCCAGCAACTCAGAGGGACTACTTATGTTCACAAATGACATGTTGACATGAAAATAATAGCCTGAAAAGCAGCTTATATGGTTTCTACATTTGAACTGAATGATTCATGTAAGTATTCCTTTAAATTCCTTAACACCTTTGCAATCCAATTTTATTTTTCCCCTTTATAAATACAAATGCAGAAGACATCAGCTCCCATAGTAGACAAGATAAAGATCACAGAGCCTGCTACTTAACAAAATAAAACAAAAAGATAAAGTCACTGCAAACTGATAGACCCTTATCTATAATTCATCCTGAGCAAATACTATGGCTCCTCTAAAAAGTATTGCAAAAATTGCAAGGAGGCCACGTCTGACCTCTTCTGGCTTCAATAAGGGGAGGGAGAATACATACTTCTTCACACCGGCCCGAGGCCTATTGTTACAAGGCAAAGTTCAGACAAGCCTCTACCCCCTTCTATCCTTCTTTATCCAATTCTGACACCATTCATATTCTCACTCTTTGCTAGGTTTAATGATCCATCGCAATGTCCATACAAAACTCAAGACAACACTTGGCAGTGATGGGGTTTGATTAGGCATGTTAACAAGTTACAACAAGCCTAGATTAGAAAGCATTAAGGATAGAGCATTTTGTCCACAGCAGTGCTTCACCTCAGCCAATAGCCAACAGTCTATTCCTAAGTCTGTCAGCCACTTACTTACTTAGTGCCTTGGCTTCTGCCTGTGGGTCAAGAGGGCCACCTTCTGTCCTGCCTCACAGTTGCAGTCCCCATGCTATTACTCTGCTCATCCTCACGGTTTCCTTGCCTCAGCTTCTGGTCTCCTTGGGGCATGATTACTACAGCCTAAGGCCATTTCAGGCAAGAGGAGTCTCCCATGTGCTCTGCTACTTATGCTTCTTCTTCCTTCATGCTTCCAGCTTTTAAGATAGCTCTCTCATAGTCAGAAGAATGCAAACTAAAATTGGCCAATCCCCTTTATTATTGTTTCCCGGCTCCAACAAGCATTTGTTGGGAGGTACAGAGACATTCGTAGAGATTTCCTTTGGCTAAAAGATGGCTAATTTCTGATTGAAAAACAAGTCAACCCTACAGATTTTCCATAATATTATAATTTCCTATGTGGAACTTAGGTGGCCTGGTGTCATTGTGATTATGAAGTGGGCTGGGATCCTCACGATCAATAATTCAAAATCACCAGCCTCTATTTGGGAGAAAGACTGGACGTTCTACTTGCTAAAAGAGTTACCAGTACTTTAAAGAGTCTCATAATCTCAGAGAAGCAATTGTATCCTGTCCTATAGGGTAGCTATGAATTGACATCAACTAGTTGGTGGTGAGAGCATGATGAATTAGCCTAATAATAGAGGTGACCTAAGGAAATATATTACTCAATGAAGGGGCTTGCATAATTTCAATGGAAATTATAACAAAATATAATGAATGATTTTCCATGAATGTTTGAAGCCCCTTTGTATTTTACTTTCAGGTTTTATAGGAAGGCCAGTAATATAAGTGAGGTATAATGTTTATTAAACGTGATCTTTCCCCCTTTAGTCCTACCTGAATACAGTTTTACAGAATGGGACAGTCTAATACTAACTCAATTCCATGGTCCTATTTTCCATATTTGATCATAGACCAGCAGTTCTCAAGCTTCCTAATGCCAGCAACCCTTTAATACAGTTTCTCATGTTGTGGTGACACCTCCCCCCAACCATAACATTATTTTCGTTGCTAATTCATAACTGTAATTTTGCTACTGTTATGAATCGGATGACCCCCTATCAAAGGGTCATTCAACCTCCAAAGGGGTTGCGACCCACAGATTGAGAACTGCTGTCATAGACCATAAAGACAATCTTTTCTAATTTGTATATACCAATGTATAGTTATTCTAGCTGAATCTTAACAGATTTAGAGTGACAGAAAGTAATGAAAGAAGATAATAAAACACAAAGAAAATGAGCTTAGACAATAAAAGTTGAAAGGAATAGCACGATGAAATAAAAATATTGAGATCATATATTTCAATTCACATTATATAAGACATACAAGTAAAACTCTTACTTTCCTACACAAAAATGAGTACATTGATCCAATGTCAATCACTAGAAGAGTAAAGTGGGATTAGTTTGCTTTAAATGAGGAAACATCTACAATGAATCATGGACCGTTATTATCTTGTCCACTATAACAACAATGGTTAGCCAAAATTAAAGTGCACTGGTTGGGAAGAGAGGAAAGCTAGATAAATAGCTCACAGAGGTGTCAAACTAATTGCTTCGGGCTCGATATATCTCAGCTGATGACAACTCTATTTTTACCAGTTGCATAAGCCTAAAAACCTTCAGGTTTTTTTTTCTTCTTCTTGACTTGTCTTCTGTTTCACCTATCTAGTCTATACCATTTGCATTCAACAGATCATAAAAAAAGGCCACATGAAATTAGGGTTTGTACTGATAACAATGGTCAGAAACTGGTAATTTCCAGCATTCAACCACTTCACCCCACTCCTATTAAAAGTATTCTGGCCTAAGTCATCATTATTTCTAGTTTGGATTGCTACATCAGTATGTTACCCTTAGTAGTTTGTTCTTAACACAGTAATTAGAGTGCATTTGTTAAGATTTAAGTCAGAGCAAAGGAGTCCTGGTGATATGGTGAGTCATATGTTGGGTTGTTTACTACAAGGTCACCAGTTCAAAACCACCAGGCCCTTTCTTAGGATGAAGGTGAGGCATCCTACCCCCATAAAGATTTAAAGTCACAGAAACTTATAGGAGTAGTTCTACTCTGTCTTATGCCCTGGCTATGAGTTAGAATTAACCCAATGGCAGGGAGTTTGGAGTTGGTAAGTCGCACCATATCTCTTTTCTGCTCAAATATTTCAATGGTTTGTTAAAAAAAGATAAATAGGCAGGTCTTTAGGTGTACAACCCTCTCATCTGCTTGTGACTTTTCAGACTTTATTTTCTATTATTCTTCCCCTCCTTCCTTCTACTTCAGTCACACTGAACTCATTACTTGTTGTAAAACATACCAGGCATGCTCTTTCCTCAGGGCCTTGACATTTGCTTTTTCTTTGTATATCTGGATGGTTTAATTCCCTTGGACCCTTAGCATGTTAATTAGACTCTCTGGGTACTCTAACGTGCCAGCACATATCTAAATCCCATTTCCATAGGACGCATAATCTTCTAACATACTTTTGAATTTCTTTATTCCATTTGCCTGATTTCCCTTACCAGTAACTAATCTAGGGGAGGTAGAACTTGGTTTCATCTGTTCCCAGAGTCTATACCAGTGTCCAGCATATTAACAGGTACTCCATTAAACTGTGCTAAATGAATGCAGGAGAAGCAGTAAGAATTAAGCTGGTAAGTAAGCTAATTCACACTTTATACTACTCTGTTCTTCAAATTCATTCATTCTGATGTTTTGTAGGCAATCTTACCCTTTAGTATCTAGGTGGACTGCTGATACAGAACGGGGTGACCTCACTTGCATCATGAATCACTAAATGTCAACCTATGAGGGGATTAGCAATGATTTCTCTAAATATATTTATGGCCGTTTTAAAGACGAGAACACCAACCTAACATTTTATTTTCCTTTTCTCTGTCCACGCCCCATTTCCTGCATGGTTGTAATTGCTTTTCTACCAACTTAATTGTTAACTCAAGATTAGAAATTGCACAGAAAAAAATGGCTTTGTGGATTCATGATACACTGAGTCTAAAACTGATTCCTGCGGTTCTTCTTCTAAATGACTTTATTTCTCAATGATTCAAGAGAAAATGAAATCATAGATACTTTTCATATTTTATAATTTTTCCATAATGCCATCATTGATGAAAATGGTTGAGAATGGATCAGTATCAAGACATAGCACTTTCTTAGCAGATATAAGAAAAGTTGCTTGGAAACACTTTAACAGTTATAAGAAGACTCAGAGAAATAACACTTAACATATTATGTATAAAGCATTTTCTATAACAACACTAGCAAAATAAGCTATTTGATAAAAGCGGCTACAGTTCCTGTAGCTCTTTCTGTGGCAAAGTTACTTTATTGCTAAAGTCTATACAGCACGGGGAATATTACATATGGCAGGTGTTTCATTATTATTAAGCTTTGAGCACTCATCAATGAAAAACTTAGCCCCAAAAGGTGAAACTGAGTAAGTAACTGGTAAAAGAAAAGGTTGAACAGAAATTTGCTAACTGAATCTTTTTTATCACATAAAATCTGTAGGTGGTTCAGAACTGACAGGGGAAACAAGCAGCACAGCAAGCACACCAAAGTGGTGAGATTTGCAAATCAGAGCAAGCTTGTCACTTCAAATACTGAGGGCCTGCGTACCCACAGGGTGGGAAGACTTCTAAACTAGCATTGAATCAGGCGTGGCTGTAAGACTAGTGGGCTCAGCAGTCATGGAATATTGTTTCATTTCCACAGAAAGGTCTACGACTTTTGCCTAGGTCATTCCATTTCTTGCCAAATTTGCTTCAAACTATAACTTAAATTTGTTGTTAACATGATTTGGTAACTAAGGGATATTAGATAACAGCAACTAAACCCACATTTCCCTATTGAATCTCTCTCGTGAGGAAGCTGCCGGACAGATTAGAACTGCTCCATAATGTCTCCAGGCCTGTAAATCTTTATGGAAGCTGACTGCCACGTGGCTGTCCTTAGGAGAGGCTGGTGGGTGCAAACCACTGATATTTCCAGGGCATAGCTGAGCCGACTAAACTATTGCATGACCAGACTCACTAACATGCAGGGAGCCATGGAGACGACAGAGAGTCTTGATGGCACAATCAGTGACAGTGCATTTCTAGGGCCTGGTGTTTCTCAAAGTGACTGATACTGCCCACTGGGGGAATCTGCAGTGAGTCAGAGGAGATGCACAAGCACCCTAACAACTACACACACACACACAAACACATTGGCAATGTTTGAGGAATTTATATTTCAAAAAATCCAGGGCACAAATTCCACACTGGTGCTACATCTCCATATTGCAAACATAAAATGCTAGGTAGGAAAAAAAACCAACACAACAAAAATACTCTAAACATGGCTGGGGTGTGCATGGGCACCCAGCCTATGACAATGTCTCCTTACAGCAAAGAATCAATATGTGCTAATAACATTTGCACAACAAATGCCTGTTCTATCTTTCGTTCAGACTGAATCTGAAAGAGATTTCAAAAGAAAACCTTTATATGGCTCCGAAATTGCTTCAGGAAAATCAAGTGAAAGTCAACTATTGCTGATGAATCTCATTGAAGTATAGATTTTCTCTAATCAATTCAGCAGTCATTTTCACAAATATTACTTCAAGGAGAAGGTTCCCTTCTTGATGAAATGCAAAACAATTTCAGAGAGAGAGCAAAACTGATTTACTAAATGAAGCAGTAGGATCAAACCTGGAAGGCAGAGGGATACTTCTAGCTTTAGCACAAATATTCCTTCCCTTTTTTTCTGCATCTTACAGGAATAAATTTCAAACTTCACCTAGCAAGAGCACTAGTAAGAGAATCTTGATAGTTCAGGAGTGATTATTTTTTCACGTCTTCCTTGCACAATGTAGCCCTACTAAAAAATCTGATTTACTCATATAATAAGAACTTCTTCCTTAGATACTAAGGACCCTGGGGGTCTGATTTCCATCTACCTTTCCAATCTTATCTCTGGCTATCACATTGACAATTCATTATCTACCCAACAGTCCAATTAAATATAAAATTTCTCTGTGACTTGAATTTCATATTCTCTACCCTCCCGCTTTTGTTCACTGTCCCTTTGGCATGAACCATCTTTCTCTCAAAGCTCCATTCTCACATCAGACACAAGCTGAATGCCTGTTCCTCTGAGGTAGAGCATTAAGTTTCAAGGCAAGTGTTCATCACAATCACTTCAATGAAGCTATGTTGGATAAGTAGAAACATACCTATGGGGAAGTAGATGTGGGCTCATGCTCTGTACCCCAACAAAGCAGAATCATGACTACAGAAAATCAGGCAGTGAATGAGGGCTGACTGGAGAGAAATAGAGAAGTTAGATTGTTCCAGAAGACCTGGCAATATCTCTGCTCCTTAATTCCAGATTGAATATATGTTTTTGGTATTTCTGAATTGGGTTCAGGAAAGAGGAGAGAATGCAGAGATTATGTTAGTTCTTCCCAAATGGCCATGGTCATGAGTAGTAGGTGTGTGTGAGCAGCAACACAGCAACAGTCTTACTTTCTAGATCTGTTGATGGCGAGCTTCTCCTTATACACCAACACTTCCACATCTAACCATCTTGGGCAACTCTAGGGGCACACAGAAAAAAGCTATACTAAAGTCTGCTGCTTGTACATGAGCCTTGACTGCTTACATGCTGTATTAATGGCTAATTTAATTGGGAGCTTTTCCTACCCTAATATTGAAAAAGGGATAGAAGGGTAAAAAGAAAAAAAAAACTGGGATTGGGTGTACTATCAATCTGTACCACTGCAATACTACTTAGCTAGACTATTGTAAATTAATTACATCAGGTTTCTTAGTGCTTTTTGATATGTGTGTGTGCTTTCATATATTGTATTTAACCTTGTTCAATTTATTTTACAGGCAAACTTCTCTAAGGCCAGATAGCACCTTTAAAATGCCATTGGGCATGAGGTTGTTAAAAGCAGCTCTAGGTGAGAAAAACACTATCTAGCTGAGTTGGCTGAAATGCCATATTTGACAGTGCCCTACCTTCTTGCCTCCCATCTTTCGGTAATTTCCTCAGCCCAGGATCTCTTCACTTGTGCTCTTGGCTTCAGACACTGCTTCAATTCCGTGTAAGACAGACAATGTATATGGACTCTGAATGCTGTCTTCATGACTCTTAGACAATGGTGAATTCAGTGCCAGTCCACCTTGTATCTAGTACACATCATAGATTTCCAAACTTATTGGACCTACTGTATCTTTTTCTTGAAAAAATATTTATATTCAGTGTCTCCTTGGCAACTAAAAAATCTGTCCCATAATCCAAGGTAAAGAATAGGAATGTGCTCTTTGAGCCCCATCGGATCATTCCAGTGCCCCCAAGGATGTAACATAGCCCACTTTGGGAAACACGAGTACATTTTTTCACTCTGGCCAGGCCCTTAGCTGTTCTTCCTCAAGGGCTGTTTCAACCACATTGTACTGTCTACTTTGTTATTTCTCCTCCAAATAAAACCCCACCTAAAACAAATGCAAATAAAATATAACTATAGATCTTTTCTTATATGAAAACAACAAAACACACTAATCGATACATTAAACAGTATAATACTACTCTGTTGGTAGCAAAATAACCACTTTACAGCATTGCGATGACTATTACCATATACAGGATGCAATTTCTGAAGAGACAGCTTCATGTCACTGTTTATATGCAACAGCATCCTTTATTAAAAAGGAAACAGCTATAATAAACACAAATCATAGTGACAGCAAAGATCGTGCTAGGTACAAACCCATCAAAACAGAATCAAACATCATGAGATGAACACCATCACAGAGATATGTACAAGTGATTTTCCCATATGGGATTCTCTGCTACTTCATTTTAAACTACAGAAGTAGGGCAACCGTTTCCAGGAATATAGCTATCTGGGCCCTTTTCAGTGTTACTCTCCCTTCAGTAATAGTTCATGGAGGGTTTTATATGCTGCAACATGAGAATCTTTCACAACCACAGCCTCCTTGTGGTACCACATGTTTAATGCTGCTGTTGTAATTATTCAAATTCAGCTGTCATGATTTATTTTCAGGTCAGCTTATTATGTTGTTCGACACTTTCTGAATGCTCTCAGTGACTCACACAATGTATATGTTTAGAAATTAAAAACCCTCACGCCATGTTTAGGGTACGTGGATTTAAATGGATCATAAACTCAGAAAGCAATATGATCCTCACTAGTTAAAAATAATCACGCTTGCATTTATACACAGCTTTATGATTTTCTGAAGTCTTGAGTATAGTCATCATTTATTAAGACGGCATTCTCATCTTTCCTATACCAACATAGAAGGTACTATATACAGAGAGAAAGACTACTTGTTTTATTTTGATTTGTTTTCTCCTTCCCTGAACAATTTTTAAAAATCATTTTATTGGGGATTCTTATAGTTCTTATCATGATATATGCATCCATTTTGTCACACGTATTCATACATACGTTGTGATCATCCTTTTCCCCCTGAACAATTTAATAGGGATTCCTTATAATCAGAGAGCTTTATTAAAAAGTTCTGTAGACACATTAACGAATCCCAGCTATGTGGACAGTCCAAGAACAGTGCACTACAGAGGACAGCACTGAAGCTAACACTCAGGGAGAGGAGCATATCAGATCAGAGAATACGGGAGAAAATGAAGAGGGAAGGAGAGAGAGTGGAACACACCCTGGAGTATCGAGCCACAAGGATGGAATTCCTCCTCGGAGCAGCCAATGCACAGGGAGGATTGTAGGGCTGGACGCACTACGACACATGGCGTCGTTCACTGACCACAGCTCTCCGGGTGGCAACACTGGACACACAGCATGGGGATTGTGCCTGATCTGACTCCAGCACACTAGGACAAAACATCAAGGACATGCATCAGGGATGCAAGGGGAGCAAAGCAATGAAGTCCCCAGGGAATACCAAAAATAGACTTTGGGGCCAGGGCATGGCACCCTATCAGACTAAAAATATTCACAAAGTCAATAAACAGACCTGGAACTATAGATAGGATTTTCTTCTTTGTTGGTTTTGGTTGTTTTGTTCTGTCTTTTCTTTTGTTGCTTGTTCTGCTTTTGTGTTTATTATTGTTTTTGTATGTCTTTCTATATATGATAGACTGAATGAACAATCCAGAAGAGAAAACAATGGGACCAATGGTTCGGGGGTGGGGGGCATGGGAGATGGGGAGACAAGGGAAAGGAAGGGGGGTGCCAACAAACCCAGGGACAAAGCAAAAATAAGTGATCTAAAATTGATGTTGAGGAGGGCATAGGATGCCTTGTGGGACTTGATCAAGCACAATGTAGCCATGAGGAATATTGACACCTGAATAAAGTTTGAACATGATAGTGGGACAAGATGAAAGACAAAGAAAATAGAGGAAAGAATGAGAAGGCAAAGTGCATTCATAGATGTCTAAATACAGGCATGTATATATGTAAATATATTAATAGATAATGATAGGGAAATAAATCTGTGTACATATATTTATATATTAATTAATAAAGTAGCAGACAGACATGGCGTCTCTACTGAAGTACTCCCTCAATGCAAAAACACTGTTCTAATAACCCTACAGTCTATGATGTTCACCTTCCCCTCAAAATCGCTGAAGACAAGGTGGGTACATAAGCAAATGAGGAAAGCTGATGGTGCCACACTATCAAAAATTATAGTGCTTGGGGTCTTAAAGGTTTGAAGACAAACAAGTGTCCATCTAGCTGAGAAGTAACAAAGCCCATATAGAAGCCCATGCGCTTGCGTGATCATGATGTGTTGATGGGATCAGTTATCAGGCATCGAAGATGCAGAAGAAAAAAATATGAATGTAAATGAGAGGAGATTAGAGTGAAGACCCAAAGTACATCTGTAGACAATTGGGCCAGAGGATGGGACAAATTAGTCATGTGCAATATAGCACCAATTAAACACACAACTTTCCTCTCATTTTTTTTTGTTCTTTGATGCTTCTTCCTCCCAACTACCATGACCCCAATTCTACCTTACAAATCTGGCTAGACCAGAGCATGTAAAGTGGTACAGATAAGAGCTAGCAACACAGGGAATCCAAGACAGATAAACCCCTCGGGGCCAATAGTGTGAATAGCAATGATACTAGGAGGTTATGGGGAGAATGATCACAGTGGGGAATACATGATACATGATCGCATCAACACCTCATGATCAACAATATAACCCTCTCTCAGTGGAATGAACAACAGAAAATGGGTGAAGGGAGACAGCGGTCGGTGTAAGACAAGGAAAAAATGAAAAATTATCAAGAGTTCATGAGGGAGGGATTGTGGGAAGGAGGGGAGTGAGCTCATACCAAGAGATCAAAAGAAAATGTTTTGAAAATGATGGTGACAACATATGTACAAATGTGAATGACACAACAGCTTCAATGTATACAAAATTGTAATGAGAGCTCTAAGAGCCCTTCATAAAATAGTTTAAAAAAATGGGGACCTTTTTCTTGTGTTCAGTTCACCTATGGATATGAACATGCATAGAAAGACTACCTTTTCTATCCCTCTCAGGAATATTTTCCTTTAGTATTTTAACTCCTTAAAGGTAAACATTAAGTCAGCCATCCATGTTAGGTTGACTGAGGATTTGCTAGAACCTTGTCTGGTCCAATGAAATTGGAAAGCTGTAAACTGGAGGCATTTCTCTACTACTTCTCGGAAATTATAAAACCCCGAGCCACTTCATTAACAGACCAGGGTGTGCAGAACATAGTTAAAAGTTTCTGATTCGTAGTGAATTTTCTTGGCATTCTAGCAAGAGTTTTTTCATCTTGTAGTTTCACTTTTTTATATAAGAGATAATTGTCAACTTGAAATACATATATACTTTTATTGAGATTTGGCGAAAAGTTTAGAGAGCAAATTGGCTTCCCATTCAACAATTCATTTGGTTTTGTGAAATTAAGTGCAGCCCCACAATGTAACAGTAATCTGCCAATTCCCTCCCTGTGTATATCTTTTCTATCCCTACTCCTTTCCCATTGCTTCCTGTCTTTTGAGCTTGATGTCTGGGCGAATGCTGCTATTTTGATCACATATGTTTCATGGTCCTAAGGCTCACTGCATCACTCACTGCCATAGAACGGATTCTTACTCATAGCAACTAAACAAACAGGCTAGACCTTCCCATTGGATTTCCAAAACTGTAACTCTTTATGGGAGCAAGAAGCCTAATCCTTCTGTCTGCTACCCCCACATGTTCGTCATATAGATCAGTCACCCTTGTGGCATACAGGTTAAGTGTGGGGTTGCTAACCCAAAAGTCAGCAGCTTGAAGCCACCAGCTGTGAACCAGGAGAAACACAAGGCTTTCTATTTGCACGAACAGAGACAGTCTAGAAACGCACCGGCGCAGTTTAACCCATCCTACAGTGCCAGTATGAGTCTATGTCAACTCTATGCTAGTTAGTTTGATCATTTACTTACTGTTGGCCAGGAGTCAATTCACAATAGTGAGTTCATTTTAAGGTCTGAAAGATGACTATGGGCCAGAGTCTTGGAGGATCTGATCATCAAGGTTTGTCTTTTTGATGACTATGCCTTTTGTTGCATATTTTTCTATGGTAATTAGGAATTTCTATTGTGACCCCTATCAAAACTGTTGGCAGTTGTACCTTAGAAAAGTTCCCCTGGTTACTGGGGAGTGGAAGCTAAGGTATGCATGTAGAACACACAAGACTGAGATTCTACAACCTCTCTATCTCACATACACAAACACACACTACAGAGGGCTACTGGAGTATATGATTTAGAGGTATTATATACTAGAGCCCTTGTTTGCACTGATAGTAGCATATTAAAAAGCATGGCATGTTATTCATTAAATAGATCTGTGCTTTTTTATTTAACCCAGTATTTCTAAATTGTATTTGCCATAAAACAAGACCCTTCAGTATCCTCACATTTTCTCCTTTATCTTTTTTTAAATTTTAGTCATCCACAGAGCAGTTTTGGATGACTGAACTCAATAAATAAATAATCTCTCCCATGTATAATTTGATATAATTTCAAAATCTCAAGATTGCTGGCATATTGAAAACAGCAATAAATATTTTCTGTACCATATTATTTCTGTATCATATGACACTAAGAAATGATAGCTATTAGGATTTTGCAACCTTTTCTGTATGTCTTTCAATATGTGTATACTGAGGAGCCCTGGTGGCAGAGTGGCTACATATTGGGATGCAAATCACAAAGCCAAAAATTAAAAGCCAGCATCCCTTCTGTGGGGGGAAAGGAGGCGTGCTACTTCCATGAAGGGTTAAGAGTCTCAGAAACACACAGAGGCAGTTTTATGCTGTCCTATCGGGCCATTATGAGTTGGAATCAGCTCCATGGTAGTGAGTTTGTCTTCATTTTGTCTGCTATTAGGAATCATCTGCCAATAATACAGGCAAAAGGATTTTGTTTTGCAGTGTGAAGATAGAACTGAAAGGAAAAATCAAGTGGAATGCAGACTCAAAATAAACTGGATGTTAACCAAAATTATGATCTCATTACCCACCAAAGACACAAAGTTACTATAATTGAAATGACCAAAGGAAAAAACTTGAAGCAATATAAAAGAGGGAGACAAAGCTAGGTCAAGCAATAAGCACGCCAAGCATACCAAAAACAAAATGACCTGAAATCTTAATTAAGAGAGTGCTTCTGTTATCATTTATATACAAAGTCTAGGCATTAGCTACTTGAGTGAGTCAAGATGTATTTACCTACAACCACTTTTATATTGCTGGCCTTACAGCAAGGGTATGTATCATAAATCAGAACTGTACATAACGGATAGATAAGAGAGAAAAAAGATAAGAAAGAATATATTCTGTATATACTTTTTTCACATCCAGTTTCACTGACTCCACACAAGATGAGTAAAATGAATGTCCAATACTTTTAATGCTTTAAGAAGGCTGTACCATACGGATCGCGGCATAGGGTTCTCTGATTTGTCACTAAGCCCTATTAGAATAGCTCTTAAAAATTTGCGGCAGTCAATGCAGTGGGGCTCAGAAGACTAGGTCATTATTGAAGTGGTGACTACATGGGGACAGATAACAAATAATTCAAGTCTGGCACTAGTCAAGTCAACTCTAGGTAAGGTACTTTTTATTCCCCAGTAAATGAGCAGAATCTTTCTCTTTCACTTAATCTTTTTGTTTCTAGATATTTCTCGGCTTGAAATTGGTTAGAGAAAAACATTCCAGACCCCCCAAAAAAAACTTTTACAAAGTAAACATTATTAATTTTGCAAATACACTTTGTACTTATTTTCAGATCGTTAACCACTTAATACTGAGTCAGAGGTGGAAAGTAATTGATTTAAAATATCTAGGAGCCCATAAGAGGTCTAAGCACCCTGCAAAATGAAATCTTGAATTCCTTGGCTTCTTCCTTTGCTATAAACATTCTTCTTATGAGGACACTTAAAATATAATGTACTTAGGGATAATGTGTAGCAAGCACTTCATTTACATTTTAGATTCTTCAAAGAGTACATGAATGATATAGATTGTAGCCCAGTGAACATCTTGAAGAAATCAAGCACACTAAAACTATATAAAACTTATGTAACCAATCAATGAAATCTTCAAAACTGCTATGTTATTAGTAAAGCTATTCTTTTTAAAACTTTTGTCACTGCCATCTTTTTTTTAACCAATTATCTTTTTTTCTTCAATATCACCCAAATCAAACTCACTGCCATCTCCTGGATTCAGACTTTCAGTGATAGTGCAGAATTCTGCTTGTGGGTTTTAGAGACTATAACTCTTTACAGGCACTGTCTCTTGGTGAAGTTATTCTTATTGCTTCTTCTAAACATTTACTAATTTATACACAGTTAGCAACTTTAGACTTAAGAGGATATCAGTGTTAGGCCCTGGTGATGTTGGACAGCATCATTAAATTGTTCTTCCTGTCTAGGTAACTATCTGACTATCATTTAGGTATATCTTTTACTATTGCTAGTATGCATTCTGTAACAAATTATGAAAAAACTAACGTCAAACAAATTTTTTAGTGATAACCAAAAAGGTGAATTGCCAGGCTTGGCATACATAATTTATTCTCAGAATCGGTTCTGGGACAGTCTCATTTCCTAAGACTTGTAGGAGAAGGTGTCTTTTTCGTGCCTCTAAGTATCACTCTCCATTACTCACTTGACAGCACCCCCCCCCCAGAAATCTAAATGTCAAGAGGTGTAACATAGTATATTTTGGAGTGTGAGAACTGTCTCACCAAGAAAGAAATCAAGATACCAAGTCAAATCACTTAGCCATTATCAATTATAACATGTGATCAAATTCCAATATATACTTACTTCTCTTTAAAATAGATATCTTGTTCTCTATCTTGTGTGCTGTTAGCCTCCCTACTACACTTAAGTAGACAGTTAACATATTCTAGGAAGAAAAATGTATAATTTATTCCATGGATTACTATAGGAAGATTATAATTTATTAAAACTTTCACATATCAGAAAATCTAAAAAAAGGCACTCATGGAAGTGCCTAGTAATTTCAAAAACTACCTATTCAACCTTACCCCTCACAAATGGGGGGAAATTATGTTTCATTATTTATAGCTATAATCCTATTTTCCACTTTATTATCAAACATGGTGCTCTAGGTTTGAATACTTAAAAGAAAGAGGTGCATTGAATAAAGATCAAGTAGTATTTGAACAAAAAAGAAGCTGCCATGATTTTCAGTGTGGGAAAAAAAATTAAGTCTTAATGTTTGGATTTGAATGCTTTCCTTTTTTAGTGCATTCCAGAAGTATGAGACATGGAATAAATTAATAAAAATGTCATTTGGTATACATCATTCTGACAGTTTTAATTAACATTTTTGAAGTTGGTTTATTTTTGACACAATAGTTACATCATCTTTAGTGTATATGCATAACTCTTCATACTTTCATCGGATTTAAAAAAAATGATTTAGAGTGACGCTTGGCTCTCCCTTTAGGATACACATCCTGAACACAGTTGTCAGGTTGCTAAAATGCAAAGAGCATGGAATGAATGTCACATCAAGTATCTAAGGTCTAAGACCTTTCTTTGCCACTAACAAATGTTATGAGAAATTTGGGCAAATCACTTCAACTTCCCAGCATTTCAAAAGTAAGCTGGGGGCTATATAATAGGCCAAATGGAACCAGTTGCCATCAAGTAACTAACAATCACAGTGCTATAGGACAGAGTAGAATTGCCACAGGGTTTCGAAGGCTATAAATCTTTACATGCGTGGCTGTCACATAGCTTCTCCTATAGAGTGGCTAATGGGTTTGAATTGCTGACCTTTTGGTTAGTGGTTCTCCACCTTCCTAATGCCAAGATCCTTTAATTCAGTTCCTCAAGTTGTGGTGACCACCCCCCGACCATACGACTGCGATCAATTGAGGAAGCCTTGTGAAAGAGTCGTTTGAAAGGGCTCACAACCCACACGGGTTGAGAACTGCTGTCGTAAGCAAATTCTGCAGTCTTTGAAACTCAAATATATGATTTAGTGCTTCCGAAACTAGTTTTATATCTGTATCCTTATAAAAGAGTTGAAAATATGTAGCCTAAAGCATAGCATGCTCTGATTTTATCCTTTTAGTATATTTTACCATCACATGTATTTTAAAAAGCATTTGATTCAGTAAGGTTGGTCTTTATCTTCACGGAGCACTCCATCATATTTAAGCCTATATTGTGGTTTCATGGGTATACTTTGCTACCTTAAGTTAGAATTAGTAGACTACATACTTTAATATGGTAATATTTCAACATAAAGAAAACAAAAATCTTCACAATTGGAACAATAAGTAACATCGTGATAAATGAAGAAATGTCTTCAGCTGTAAAAAAATTTCATTATACTTAGAGCTATAATTCACACTCATGAAAGCAGCAGTCCTGACATCGAAGTACATATTGCAATGGCAAATTTGCTGTAAAAGAGCACTTAAAAGTGTTGATCAAGGCTATCACTCTGAGGACCAAGATGCACCTGCCCCCCCCCCAAATGGCCTCTATGACGAATACATTCATTAATTAAGGTAGCAACGAGTCAAGAGATTTTATTAAATTGATTTACAATGCAAGCAGCATGCCTTAAGCCCTCAAGGTCATAAGAAGCATACAGATGACTTAGCCTTCTTGTGCTCTCCGACATCTGTGGATGTGCAAGTGACTTCTCTTTTAGCTTGGTCAGTCAACTGAATTCTAATCTCCGTGACCATCTCAGGGGTAACTGTGATGGGAAATCTAAATGATTGGCCCAAAGTTACATAAATCATAATCTGAGTATTGGGAATAAGTTTTAGCTTGAGCAATAAAATTTCTATTAAATTCCACCCTGCAAGTTGTAAAACAGCAATAAAATAAAAATAGTAATATTAATGCTTATTGGGGATCACAAGACTCTTTGGCATGTATTTATTTATTCAAACTACTGAAGTGACAGGAATTTTCCCCTATTCTCTGCCTCAGTTATAAGAACTCCAGGAAAAACACCAAACAAAAACAGAATAGAAACTGCTGCACTGCAAATCAACAATGAAATCAACTTGGCTGAGGAGGTTGGGGAATTGTTGCAGGATACTTCCACTCACTAGCTCATGTTTGCTACCGGTGCTATTTTCATGAATAAACATCTACAGGAAAACTGACAAAAACATATTACTGACAGGTGGTTAGAGTCCCCATCTCTATATAAATTTACATTATACAAGAAGGAAAATAGCATGTCAGAACAACTTCTTGCTTTCAATCTTGACTGTTGTTGCTATAAGGCGTTTCACTATTAAAACGAAATAGCTGTGGGATCACAAATCTTATAGAAGCCGCTAAATGCAGATCTCAGTTTGGGCATGCTCTTTAGGCAAATTATTTCCCAATAGACCATCTTCTGGTCTGTTTTCTGTTGTAAGGCCAAGGTCATGAGTTTGACCTTTCTATGAACCAGTTAGCTTTGTTAAAAAAAAAAAAAAGGAGGGAGGGAGGTTCTTCGATTAGGGCCGACACTAGTCAGCTCATACACATATATATGTCCTTGGCAAAAACAGGAACCAGAGAAGATATAGCTGGCTCTGAAATGGCACCCTAAAGCATGTCCTATTGAAGTGAGGAAAGACTTTCTTTTTCATGTTTAAATAGAGACTATGTTTTGAATCACAACCATGACACCTACATATTTTGAATGTCTCCGGCTGTCTGGTAACACAATTAGTATATAAATATGATACATAATAATAAATATATAAATATATATAATTAATATATAAATGATAGCTATGATATCGTCCTGCGATATATGCATATAGAATACTGTATAATATGGGCCAGACTTATTGCCATTGAGTTTGACTCATAGCAACATTATAAGACAGTGTAGAATGGTCTTGGTGGGTTTCTAAAAGTCTTTATGGATGCAGAAAGCCTCATCGTACACCTGACGAATGGCTGGTGCTTTCAAAGGGCTTACCTTCTGGAGAGCACCCCAACACACACCTCCTATGCTACCTGGGCTCCTATGGGGGCTAGAGAGAGTTAGTCCTAACAATCCATGCTCAGGGAGGGTTTCTCTCTTAGCAGATCCTAAAATGGACTGGAGAGAAGAGAGTCTGGGGTACTCGATAGTCTTGGTAAGAGATAATGAAGGCTTATATTTAGGCTACAAGGTAAATAGATAGATACTAATCCTGATGGCACTGTTTGATTTGATAGGTGCTGAGCTGCGACTGGTAAGGCTAGCAGTTCAAAGCCAGCACTCCACAGGAGAAAGATCTGGCTTGTCTGCTCCCATCCAGATTTACCATCTCAGAAACCATACATAGCATCATTATAGACTCAGGTAGTACTATGATTAAAGCATTGGACAGCTAACCTTAAGATCAGTAATCAGGTGACCCATGAGAGAAAGATGAGGCTATCTGCTTCTATAAAGATTTAGATTCTCAGAATCCCAATATAGATAGAGTCACTATTTGGAAATTAACTCAATTAGAGAGGGTGGGGTATAATCTACTGCCGATGTAAAATCAACTGTAACTAATAATTTAATAAGACTTTTACTCTAGTGATGGAGATGTTAGATTACAGGTCTTAATTCTAGATCATCCATTTACCAGTTTTCTAACATAAGGAATGTATGTAATTTCTTTGGACCTCAGCTGTTCCATCTAGAAAACAGAGATCAGAACAGGCCTTGACAGTACTGTTCCCAATGTGCCATGTCACAGGCCTGGCATCGGACCTGGTGTGTAGTGAACTTTAAATAAATGTAAAGATTTAACATCACTACTGGACAGATGTGGGAAGTAAGGGAGAGACAAGAGTGAATGCCATCATGAATGATTTAATCTATGTTAGCTAGGGTGGTGATGGGAACATTAGAAGACATACGTTTCAGAAAAAAGTGAATCAGTTTAGTATTAAATACACTGAATCTGTTGACTGGTGATAAAAATGTAAGTATAAATGTAAAGCTAACAGGTAAAATATTTTATCTCTTGTTTAGGAGAGAGTGTAAAATTTCCAATAGAAGCCTAACAATGTTTCTAAGAAGAGGTTTCGCTACCAAAGGAAGGAAATGAAGAAGGGAAGGGAGGGAAATTATAAAAATAGATGAAACATTTCATATCAAAGGAAGATCCACTGTATGCAGCAGGTTAGGGTAACTGACCTTTTAATTTCTAGATATATGCTTAACACCGTGCCAGCAGGGTTCTTCATAAGGGAGGAAATAAAATGTAAATACACTTCATAAGCAGAAGTTTAATTGTTCTGAACTATAAAAATTACTATAACTTATCTAATTCATTTATAGCCAATTGTGATCAATTCAATTCTGGCTCGTTGTGACTCTTATCCGGGAGGGTAAAACTTCACTACTATGGAAGTAGACTGTTAAAGTTTTTTCCCCCTACAAAGTTGCTGGTAGTTTCAAACTATCAATCATTCAGTGAGCAGCCAGGCATGTAAGCAGGTGTCACTAGTGGTCCACAGTTACATAACCTACAATCTACTAAAAACATGTAATGTTTTATATAACAAATAGTTTCAAGGGTCACTATCCTATGATATGTCTAAATCAATATCAAGTACTGTAGACTTTTTGTGGCTCTGCTACATTGCTATAATTGTAAACATAATAGGCTATAACTCCTATAATTAACTAAAAATTGCCTCCTGTAATTAAGATGCGTGAATTCAATTGTAATAACTCAAAACACAATAAAATTCATTTCACAAGTTAAAAAGTCCTAGATGTATGGTTTGAGTAATATTCTAAATGCGACTTCCTCTTTCTAGATCTCAGTTTCTCCATCCATAAATTAAGACCAATAGACTAGAATGTTCCTAAATCATTTTCTATTCCTAATAAAGAACACAATATCTATAATTATCTTGCATGAACACTCAAGCATTAAAAATGAAAGAAAACTGGGGGCAGACAATGGATAAAAGCTGGGGACTGTCAGATTTGAAAATTGAACTCCAGAATAGACAACAAGGCTGGCTTATGGCAAGGTAAACTGTAAACGTACTCAGGAAAAATAGGTCAGTGAATCTGCCCAGGCAGAGGGGTGACTAGTGGAGTAGAAAGCACACCTGTTGGCATAATGGTGCAATGCTCAGTTGCTCACTGCATCCTTGGTGGTTCTAAAGATCACATATGCTGTGTGAAAGACATAGCATTTTGCTTCTGTAAAGATAAGCGCTAAGAAAACCCTCTGGGGCAGTATTACTGTGTTACATGGAGTCTCTTGAGTCAAAATCAAATTGACTGCATCCAAGGATCACCAAAACCAACAAACAAACTCACTGACACCAAGTTGCTGAAAACTCATAGTGACCATATAGGATATGGTACAGCTACCCCCTCTAGCCTTCTGAGACTGTAACTGTGTATGGATGGAGAAAACCCAGCCTTTCTCCTAGAGAGTGACAGATGCTTTCGAACTTCCAAGTTTGTGGATTATAACCAAATGAATAATGACTACACTACACATAGAATAGAGTCAAAAATGGGTAATTGGGGATTGGGCGCAACTAATAAACGCTGCTAATATTGCCCGCCAAGCTATTTTTCATTGCATCTCCTGTGTAACCAGAAGCTTGTACTCCACTCAGTCCCAGATGAAAAAATTTACTCTCAGACATTTTTGACAAAATATCCCGAGTAGGGCAAACAGTTGTACTCTGAAACACTTGAGGTTACTGTGATCAGAATAATATTGAAGGCTACTGGCTACTATTATTATAATAACAAGATGTTACACTTTTCATAGAAAAAATCCATTATATTTTAATTGCATTTTTCCATAAACCTTTCAAAGTACCACAGTAAAAGGAATATGGTGTCTTTTGAAATTCAAGCTTAATCTTTTGTAATAGCCACAGTGAATTGTATTTACTACTCATGTACAATGTAGAGACAAATGGAAAAAATATGAGAATCAAGAAAATGTGAAACCCAGGTTATTAAAAGAATGTTACTTTTCCCTGTAGTATAATTAACTCCAAATGCTTAATTTACAACAAAGAAATAAACACCTAAAATAAACCAAACAGAGTGATTCTACAAAAATAATCAAATAACAATAAAACACACATTTCCTAAACGGAGCAATTTTATCGCTTCTATGGAAGAATAGCCCTTCAATTCTCTAAATCTTTGGTCAACATATATATGAAATAACAAAAAATAAAGAAGCATCACCAAAAGCAAGGGTGAAAAAACAAAGAGAATAATGCTTGAGCATGAACACCTGTAATAAAATGAAAAATGCTGGCAAGATACAGGGGTAGTAGAATTTATATTGACATCATATAATTCCGGAGGGTTTCTCTATCGGCATATGCCTTTTGTAGGATCACATATTCTTTTTAACCCTTTTGTACATGATTTTATAGTCTCTGTCATTTAATTAGAGAATGCTTATTTAAAATCAGTTGTCCTGAGGCGTTGTGGTTATGAGATGAACTGCTAAGTACAAAATCAACAGATGAGGCTTTCTGTACATCAAAAGGTTTACAGTCTCAGAATCACACAAAGCAGTTCTATTCTATTTGGCCACCACGGTCGGATTCAACTTAATGACAGTGAGTTTGATGTTTGGTTTATGGAACTTAGCAGCTACTTCCTGTTGTCATCAATTTGAATCACTGGCGTTGAGTCGCTGAAATACTCATTTGTGTTTGTCTAATGCATATATTTCCAAATGGTTAGCATTCAAATTATTAAGTGAAATTATTTGGTGTTTCGTGAAAGAAATTGCTACCAATGGTGAAAATGGCACAGGATGAGACCATGATTTGTTCTGTTGTCTCTATGTATTGGCGCCAACTTGAGAGCCTCTAACAACAAGAACAACATATACTTTAACACTAAGAGCCTTGGATCACTGACTAGGGATGTGACTAGTCTTGCCTTTGGACAATGTGGATTGAAAAGTAACTTACTACAGATATAGTTCAGTTAAAATTGAACATAGTATTTTGTTTCTTTTTGACCCAACTTTCATTTGTTCTGCTTTGAATTGACACTTTTCTGTGGTTTTATTGTCATTGTTGGGTTTTTTTGGATGGTTTTACTTATACAAAATCCAGGATAGGTTAACAATGGGACAATAACTATATTAATAGTTTATTAAAGATATTGAAGGGTAAGTTAGCATTGATTGGAAGATACTAATGAAAGAAATAAGAAAACACCCTAAATAAGAAAATACTCTAACTGTATAACTCTTATTAATAAATTCAAATCATTGGATTATATATTATATGAATTGTATTCCAATAAAAGTATTGAAATTAAATTAACGGACTGGTTCAATTAAGATGAAAGCATCGATAACACTTGTCTCCTGACCCATCTTTTACTCAGTGGTACAAACAATCTTTGGTAAATCTCATCATTTCCCATCTGAGGCTGAGCCCCGGAGGCGTAGTGGTCCCATCTGAGGTCTCAGGTTTCCCATTACCTTCCAAACATAACCAAGCCAAGTCATGCTTTTCAAACCAGTAAAGTCACAGTTGCTTTGACTAGAAGAGGCCTGCATGTGATTGGATACTCTGTTACTATATTAAACATCTTAATGGCTTCTGAATTAAAAAAAACAAACAAGCTAACAACAAAAACACAAACAAGAAAAACCCAACCCCCAAACACTGAATAGATTCCAACTCATCGTGACCCTATGGAGGATTCTGGGTAGTGAATCTGTGTAGGAGCCAACAGCCTTATCTTTCTTCTGAAGAGCTGCTAAGTTTGAACTGCTGTCTTTGCTGTTAGAAGGCCAATGATTACCCAACAGTGCCACTAGAGCACAGAAATTAATTTTGCAATGACCCCACACATTATATAGCCAGTCATCATCATGTCATTTATGAGTGTCAAAGTCATTCCAATTGTGGCTTGTGCTTGTGCTTGTCAGGCAGCTTCATTGCCTGACTCCATTCTCCAGTTAAACCATACCAAACTATTAGATTACCACTTAGTCTTTGAACATTATAATGCCTGCATCCCTTTAAATAACAATAAAATCGGTTCAGAATAAATGTATTTCTTTTAAAATCTTTAAATGCAATCTTGCATCCAGAACCCCTTGTATTCTGCAATGGCACTTGAGGCTGGTGGGGAAAAGTAAGATCTGATAGCTCTCTCATATGATGGTATCTAACGTTATTTTTACAAAATGATTGCAAAAGCAAAGGGAAATAAAAATAAAAGAGTTGAAGTAAAGAAGAGTACTACAGTTGATTTAATTCCTGCAATCTTATACTGAGCATAGTTTTCTGAGTGACACTTATCAAAGAATAGATGCTATCAACATGGTTTTCAGAGCTACAAGTCTCAGAGGTTGGTTTAATTGGTCTGGGAAAGTACCCAGGCAACAGTATTTTTTTTAAAGTTCCCCAAATGTTTCTAATGGGTATCCAGGGCTGAGAACCACTGAGTTACAGGAACTTTAAAGAGCAATAAGTTAAATGAGATGTAGCAACTCGCAATGTTGAGATATAAATAAGTCCACTAATTACCAGAGCAGGACTGTATGGGAAGTCTATTAAATGGACAATGTGAATGAAGACCCTAAACAGACTACTGTTTAAAGCAAATAAATGAAAAAAAAAAGTTATTAGAGTATGTCAATAAAGAGTGCATCTGTGATGCAAAAGCTTTCTGTTTTAGTATGGATTAAACAACATCTATATATAATGAAAGGTACGTCATCTCAAACTGCCATTTCAGATCTTCCTGCATTTGGTTTCATTGCATGTATTTTGTGAGTCTGAAGAGGATTTTATAGATTGGCATTGAACATATGGGCCAATATTGGACTTATGGACTTGATCTAGACCGGGCTGTGATGTTTTCTCAATATTCAATTGTTCTTATATATAAAGCTCTTTCTTATAAATATATTAGTGGCTCTATGGATTTGCTTTTCCATTCAATTCAGACTAACACAACATCCCCCTTCCAAAGTGTAGGTATTTGCATCTAGAGCCTCTTGGATCATTCAAGAACTCTCAGGGAGAGATATCACAGACTAGAAGGTACATAGGCTTCAACTTGGGTGAAAGAAGAGACAATATTAAACAAGAAGGAGATGAAGAGAAGCATGGTCAAGAATTAAGGCAAGCCAGATTTGTGAAGTTGTTTTAAACTGCTGAATGCAAACACCCTCCCTATACACACACCTATTTCACAATAAAAAGTTAGAAAAAGAGAAAAAAGAATTCAATATACTTGCTGACTTTGCAGACATCTTTCTCAACAATCCTACATTTGGCAGATAGGATCCATAATTCATTTTAGCAAAAAGAAATATATTCACCTGGCAGAAGAACTATGGGAGTGGTAGCATTCTGGCGAACAATAAAATAGTAAAGTCAGGTAATGTGTGGGAAGAAATCCTCAATGTGAACACTTTAATTAACAAAACATATTAAGGAATTCTCACAAGAAATTTAACAATGGAAGATCTAGAACAAATAGTATGTCAAGTACATTGGGGTATTAATTAATTGAGAAAAATGGATAATAAGATTAACCAGTTATAACTGGCTGGTTTTATAATGCTGTAGAAAAGTACCCTCTGGAATTAAAAATGAACAAACTAAATAAAAAGTCCCAGGTATTTGATCTGAGGCACCCCATGTGTGGGTTTGAACCACCAGATTGTAGGCTAAATTGGAGTGCTTAACCATTTGTACTACCCATAGATTCAGGCCGTTTGCCAGTGTGTCCTATTGTGATGGCTTGTGTGTTGCCTGCATGGATGGCAAGGATGGCAAGACTTTGTCTGACATACTTTGGACATGTTGTCAGGAAAGACCAGTCCCTGAAGAAGGACATTGTATTTGGCTGCGAAAAAGAGGAAGGCCCTCAATGAGCTGGACTGACACAATGGCTGCACCAATGGGCTTCAGCATAGCAACCACTGTGAGGATGGCTCAAGACCAGGCAGCTTTCAGGTCTGTTATGCACAGGGTGTTATGGGTAGAAGTCAACAAGACGGCACCTAAGAACAGCAACATAGACCCGAGGGTTCGTTATACTATTTACTTTTGTACATGATTAATACTTTTCAGAGAAAACAAAGTTAACATATGTATGCTGAGGGATTAAGGGAAATAACAGAAATAAATCTGAAGAACGGAATCATCACTGACACTAAAGAAATGATTTGTTCTTTTCTTCCTAATGTAGGCCTTAATTTTCTTACCTCTCCTACACATTATTATTTCTTTTGGCAAGCTATTCAGGTATAACACCACCTCACTCACCACCTGACTTTAATTCCATTGATGCAATCTGCAGAAAATTCAACCACGCTCCATTATAGAACCCTTTTGTCAACTAGTTCATGTCACATCTACAGCTTATCTAAACTCATTTGGCAAGGGTTCGACAGACACACATTGATGCTTTTAATCACTTGGAAACACTCAATCCACCAATGAAATCTTAAAATTCATCCCAAACCCATCTGCAGAGTATTTAGTCAGAATAAGATGCTGGCAGATCCCCACTAACTGTAGACAAGGGTCTCAAACAGCTTTACTATCAGGTACAGATCATTTCACTTGTGATTGTATTGAATTGGACTTGATACTTGATCAGTTGACCTCCCTCTTGACTCAACCTGAAATTGTTTTAGGTGCAGGTGTTTCTCCCTAGTTGCATGACAAAAATTTATTCCCTGGTCTTTTGAATATACATAGTGATATTGTTTCTTCACTTATTTATATTTTTTCTTTGTATTATTATTATTATTTTACCCTGACCATTTTATTTGTTTTTTATTTTTTCTGCTGAGTTTTCCAGTTTGTGGAGCACGGGAGTAGAGGCATGTAGATAAGAACTGATGCAAAGTTTTATAGGGAAGGTAGGAATGGAGGATGGGAGACAGGGAGAGTGAAGTGGTGGAGGAGTAAACAATGTATGTGGGGCTGGAAACACTAGAACTGATGGTGATTACACAACTCATTAAAAAGTGAATTAATCAAGGTTAAAAAAAGGGAAAAGTGTTCTAAAATTGATTGTGGTAATGTTTGTACATCTCTTCTTGATAAAGGTGAACTGACAAAATGTGAGATATGTGGATCAAGTGCCAATAAAACTGTCTTTGTAAAATCTTAAAACTCCAAATTCTACTCTACATGTGTCTCAAGCAAGGCTTCCCACTCTTGCATGCTTTCATTCTCTACCATAGCATTTCTTCATTTTCATGGAGTGTTCTAGTTTTTCATCAACTTCAAATATGTGACTTGACTAAAACTGTCATGCTCTTGGGCTCTCCAAAGACAATATCATGACTTTTTTTTTATAACGATCATATAGACTTTCAACACTTTCACTCCCAGTGCACCTGGCTTTTCACCCGTTAAGAGAATAAAAGTCTATTACTTGAACTCTGGCCTTATTTCGCCACTTTGCCTGGTCCCACAGCTCATCACTTCAACTGTGGTGTCACTAGCACCTCCACTTAATTTTCTTCTTTCTTTCTGCTTCTTTATCTAATAATTAATACTCCAATTCTGGAAAAATATTGGAAGTGCCACCTCTGCTGTTATATTATGGTGAATGCATGAACAGTAAAAAAAAATCACCCAATTGCAAAGTAAAAACACTACACATCCAAAATGTTCAACTTCAGCCAAGCCCTCAACATCATAGTTCTATTCTTTTATTTTTTTATGTGTGTGGCACTAGTTTTTTAAATTGAAGATCTGAGTATAGTGATTATATGTTGGGCTGCTAACCATAACTATAATTTTAAAAGATGGGGCTTTCTACTCCCATAATGAACTATTGCCTTAGTGAAAACCCAAAATACATTGGCAGGGTGTACATATATAAGAAGTCTCCAGTTAGTTCCCTCTGAATGCAATCTAAACACTAGAATAGAATAGTTATCGGAGTTGCAGCAACGGTTATAGTAGAAACATCACACTTGAAAGGTTACAAACTTATCATTTTCGTCTGACAGCTTTGGATTTTGCTCTAGTTTTTAATACCTTGTCTTCTTTCAAACTGATTTTACCTCAGTGTGTTTTGTTATTGTTGGTAAACTTCTTGAGCCTTTGTTATGCATTTTCTGAGTTTTTTTTGGCATATGAAACCCAGGACAGGTGATTCCCTTGAGACTTTCCTGGGAGGTATGACAAGGGAGGTAGGAGGGTAAGGGGAACTATATCAAGGAATACAAGAAGCAAGTAAATGTACAACACTATTTGATAGAACTGAACTATCGAACTGTATCACATCTGGACTATATCCTAACAAAATGGTACTTTTAATAAAAGAGTTAGTCTTGGAAACTCACATAACCCCTTCTACCTTGTCCCATAGCGTCACTATAAGGCAGCATCAACTCAATAGCAGTGGTTTGGACTCTTTGTCGCTTTTCCTAGTCTCTGTAACTTAAATATCAAAACCATCATCTTTCTAAAGTCCCTGAAGACCCCTACAGTAAAGCAGGAGTCCTAGGTCTTCTTCCAAGTATTCCCTGACACAGACAAGATGTTTGTCTTTCTGAGAGTAATATTGAATATATAAGCACTTTTTATGAGGTGAACACATCAATTTAAAAAGAGAAGAGTTTGTTGGATCCTACACTCTGGAGTTCTGTCAACTACACTGTGGTGCTTTGTGCATTTGCAGGATTAGAAGAAAGCACTCAAGGGTCATGCCTAAAAGAATGAAAGAATACAGCAATGGCTTTGACACGCTCATGGAGTCTACAAACACACAGAGCTTTCCAGGTGTAAAAAGCAGCAAGAACATGTAATTAGCTTGCAAACAGATCTTAAATATAGGACTTTATCTCATGACTGACCTATATGCCAATATCAGATAGGTGACAGAAAAAAAAATCTATAAAAAAAGACTTCCACGGAAATTTCAAGAACTGTCTCAAGAATTGATTCTCCTGTTCCATCAGTTGAAAGCCTCCCCTGGCCACTTGACAAATATTAAAGAGATCAAGAGAATGGAGGAAAAGTGTATCTATGAAGATATTCTTGAAGAAAGCTGTCGTTATTGTGTGAACCACCTTCCCAGTCCCACTTCAGTGCCATTGCTAAGTGTGTTTATGTGTATGGAGATGCTACCTTTCTCCATTCAAGCTAAATAAGACTATTCAGAATAGGAGTGTGTCCCTTGCCCTTGGAGGATGCATAAGAGAGGTAGGTATTCAGTCCTTTCTGAAGAAACTAAAGTGACTGTACCAGCAGCAAAGAGATAGATGGATTTTGATTCTTGCAAGTTTAAAGGACAAAACTTTTCATAAATCTTTTCTAATTATTAGAAGTGAATCAGGTTGGGGAGAGAGAGGACCCAGAGCCAGCGTTCAAATGGAATTCAAGAGGAACCTTCTGGCCTGTGGCGGCACTCTGACAGAGAATGCTTGTTAGGATATGTGTTGTGTCACGCTCTGAGCAAGGTGGAGGCGATGGGGCTGTGGTGAGTTGAGGAAGTCCAGGGTATCAATGGAGGGAATAGAAGAGGAGGCTCCCAACAGCAGGAAGGACCCACTGTCTTTTCTCATTCCAATAATTGAACAATGGAAGCAAGGGGATTCTGTTTTAAACTTTAAACATGTATACAAGTTTGGAATGGTAGCACTTTAATTTCTACATTGAGATTGTTTATGCAACTTAAAGTAACTACAGAAATTTATGTGTAGAGTAACACAAACCCCAATGATGAAAGGTTAAAGGTATAGCAAGAACCAAACAACTGCAATATGAACATGTTCTATGGGTTACTCTTGTTCAACTTATGGGTTAAAAACAAGTTGTAAGATTGTACCAAGAACCAAGGTTGCAATATCTATCCTGGTATTCTGAGGTAGCAATACAAAACTGAGCAGTGTAGCTTTGGAAGTAATCATACAGACTGCCAGTCAGACCGTGACTGAACCTTTCCATCATTTTAGGAGACAGGATCTGAAGAGTTCAAGTCTTGATTTGGAAAACACAAGAAAAGTGAATGCTCACAATTAAATTAAAGCAACTTAAAACAGTTACTTCTATATTGGTTTCACTAGAAACTCAATTGTTAGAAACATTTGCTAGTATGCTGTGTGTTTCATGTAATGAAGACCATAGAATGTTTCTTTGTTTTACAGATAATGGTTCTATTTGGTGGTTAAGTTATTGATAAAAAACATGAGAGTTCATTTAAAAAAAATATGCCTTTCGATACCCATTAGAATGATCTATTATGAGTGTGGTACAATGACTTTATTTACTCAGCTGTTATGCAACCACTGTGTAGTGAGTACTGGGCTATACAATAGAGGCCAAATATAAGTAGGATAGAGTCCTTGACCTCTATGTATTCCTAGTGTAATCAAGAGAAATATCCACACGACACAGCACATGGAACAGATACAGCTATTCATGTAACTTCTTTCTTTGTCAGGCTACAACTAAAAATATTCAAAGTTTGAATTCATAGTTAAAATTCTTCTGTAAGTTAGTGAGAGAGACAAGGGCTTAATATATACAAAAAGCCATATAAAGGCTCAAGAACATGTTAATTCAACACAATTCAAAGACACCCTTTATTCTTCAATCTTACTAATTCAATGGCCACCTTTCACATGCACATAAGGCAATGAAAAATAGCAGAGCTTGTGGTAGGCACACCTTAGTGCTCAAAGTAACATCCCTGCTTTTCAACACCTTAGAGGCATCAATTTCACACTTACTTAATGTAATGCATTCTTTGATTTTATGACTGTTGCTTCCAGGAATATTGATTGTGGATCAAAGCAAGATGGAATCCTTGAGAATCTATTGGTCCAGATGTGAGGAGTTTGGATGTTCTTTACATTGAATTACAATTCATACTGAAGGCTGCAATCTTCATCTGCTGCAAGCTTCAAGTCTCCCATGCTTTCATCAAGCAAGGTTATGTCATCTACATAGCACAGGTTGATAATAAGAATGCCTCCGAACCCGATGCCACATATAATCTAGCTTCTCTGCTGATCTGCTCAGCATACAGATTGAAAAGGTATGAGATGATACAACCCCGATGCACAACCTTCCTGATTTTTGACCCACCCATTATGCCCTAGTTCTGCTGATGCAATTGCTTCTTGATCTCTGCACAGGTTCAGCAAGAGGACACGGTTTTGTTCTGCGATTCTCATTTTTTACAAGGCTATATTCAGTTTTTCATGGTCCACAAAGTCCAATGTCTTAGCACAGTGAGTAAAACACAAATACACATCTTTCTGGTATTCTCTGCTTTTGAGCCAAGATCATGTGAGTGCCAAATCTAATTTGGTGAGTACATGAAGCTAGATTCATACTTTATATATTCATTGTTGTGATTACTGATAGATGTTTGCAGCTTATCTTCTCATTTTGAGGCACCCCACATCAGCAATTGAAAGTCATGAAATATTTACTCCAGCCACATAAACTCAAATCCACAGTGGCAATGGTGAATGGTGGATATATCCAAGGAATTTGTATAATCCCAAAATCTCAGTGAAAATATTGTATCTGAAATCTGATGAGACATGACAATGTTTCAAAGGACTACGTCAATCAAGACACAAGCCATGATCTTTAGAGTCAATAATACTGAAAAAAAAGAGCATTTTCCTGGTAAGGTAAGATAGCCTGTAAAGAATGAGTATCCCAGAAAAGGAAGGGAGGAAGGAAGGAAGAAAAAAAAAGGAGGGGCTGAGGCCTGGTGGGGTAGTGGTCATGTGTAGGACTGCGGCCTACTGGTATGGCAGTTAAAATCCAGTAGCAGCTCTCCAGGAGCAAGGCTGGGCCTCTGACTCCCACCAGAGGGCAGTGATTCCCCCCAAAAAAAGAGAAGAAAGAAGGGAAGGAAGGAAGAAAGAAAGAAAGAAAGAAAAAGAAACTAGGAGAATAAATTGCTTCAGAGAGCTACTGCTCTCCAGTTGGAGTTGCTTCCTGCCTTGTTTCAGTTACACCATGCTGGTGGTGGACACGGTCAAAAAGCACAGCTACAAAGTACATCTATCAGGAGGACAATAAATGGAAAGGGTTAGGATGGATTCCGTAAAAGAATTAGCTTCCCTTAATTTAATTGGCCCATTATTTGGACAAATTCTTTTTAAAATGCACTAAAAGTGGCTACTGGGAATTGCAATTTAGGGCTTTTGGGTGTGATTTGGTTGCTATTGTGAACACAGAAGCACACAAAGAAAAAAAGTAAATGCCTTCGCCTATAATATAAACCTGAGGGATTTCATCTAGTTTATTGTTGAAGTGTGAGGGTACAGTTGAATTAATTAATTCGCCCCACTCCCTAAACTTCACATATGAGTTCTTAAACAGTAAATACTCTTTTCACTTCCAAGCAAGGGATTTTGCTTGCTTTTTTTGGATTTTAAACAACAAACAAATGTGGTATTTCATCGAGATGATTTCTTTTCTTAGTCTTTTCAGTCCTGACACTGCTTACTATATTTAATATCAATGCAATATGTACACTTTGTGTATTTATATATTAAGTTCAATTAGAGGCTAAGGTATGTTTCCCATAGTCTTTCTCTGGAAGTTATTATAAATGTATATATATAAGGAACAATTGTGTTTTATTTAAACTCTATTTAGAATTTTAAACTATTCCAACATTCTTACAATAAAAAATAGATAACTGCCATTGAGTCAATTCCAAAAACACAGACATCGTGTATAATGTTTCTGAGAGTCTAAATATCCACTAAAGCTGCTAGACTGCTCTTTCATCTGGAGAGCAGCTGGTAGATTTGAACCACCAACCAACCATAAGGCCACAAGGCTTCCTTTATTTAAAGACCAGAAGGTTTAAATGATCTATCCAGTAATCTACACAAGTTTGAAGAAACCCTGGAAAAGGAACTATATTTGATTGTGAATATAGTAAGTAGTCTGGGTGTTAATCTATTTAAATCAAATTCTGAAGAAGAACTTGTTCCAGATGGATTATGCTATTTCAATGATGTGTTTATACATAAATATATATCACTTTGCAAGAGAGACTCTATCTGCATGTTATATCCATTTGAGTATCAACAGCATTATTAAATATAAAATAATCCTAAGGGGGCATAAAGAGTTTTACTCATAGAATGGAGTTTAAAGAAAATGTACCATGCCTGAAAGTAGAATTCTTTCCATTTAAGAAGAACTTAGTACAAAGTCAAAACACATTTTTACATTTCACTTTGTTCACTTTTAAACTACTGAAGGCACGCCTGTAAAATAGGTATGACTCAGTTTAAATTAGTGATAGCTGAAAGCTATACAAAAGGATCTGGTGGTTTTAATATTATTCATCACATTTCTACCTCAGGGACCTGGGGAAATGAAGAGAAGTGCACTGCATATTTATAAGACCTCTGGGAACACACCAGGCTTCCAAATGCCTTGTTTGCTGCAATATGCTTGTCAAACCATTAGAGAAGTAAAAGCCTCACTCTATCACCTGTTGTATATACAGATTTTCTCTGTTAATTAAATGTAAGCTATACAGCAGCAAGGATTAGAAATTATGAACATCAAGAGTTTCATCACCTTCTTTAATGCAATCTGAAGATAGAGCACCTTGAGTAACAAGTCTTCATTTAGGCAAAATTTCCATTGACTAACATATTAAACAAATATCTTAACTCATTGATTTCTAGAAATGTTCACTTAAACTGGATTTGGAAAATCTGACAAATCCAGCTATGCCAATCTTTTAATATTGCTGCTGAAATGGAATTCTAATGTAATGTACATGCATTTACCTCTCAGATCTAAGAGACTAAAAACTAAAAATGGCTGTGAGATGTTTGAAGACATTTAAAGAAAAACCCCAGAATTTTATACCTGGTAAGCATCAAAAAAGTCAAAAACAAGCATATTAATGCCATCAAGTCATTTCTGATTCATAACAATCCTATAAGACAGAGTAGAACTCCTTCATAGGGAATCTGAGATTGTAAATCTTTATGAGAACAGTCTCTTAGTTCTGTAGTTGGTGGCAGGTTTACATCCTTGACCCTTTAATTAGCAATCTAAAGTTTAACCCACTGTGTCATGAACGCTCATTTGGTAAACAAAGGAGGAAGAAGAAAATCTTTAAGATTAGAAACAAGATGTTAGTACCCATTTTAACTTCATCCAAGTCAACAGACTTACTTGTTCACTCTTCTAACAAGTGAGGACTTGTAGTCAGAAGAACAACAGTGAAGAAATAACTCAATTAGCATTTGGAAGGATGGTGCTTCATAAAGTTCATTGAAAAAACTCCATTGCCTTTTATTTCTATTTTATCCAAATTTTTTGAAACTGCTCTCCTATTATACTAATTTCCCCTCATGACATTTTGTATGTACTACTGCAAATGCAAATCTATATTCATTGTCCTTTTAAACCTGGCGTGATAAGGAACAACAATGCCATCACTGTTGAAAAGCCTCATAAATACATCCTACTCCCAGAACACTGTACAATCAATCACATAGAAACAGCGGAGGTGATTATTTCTTATGCAAATTCACTTTTTGTAAAAAATATTGCTTATGATAAGATTGTTTAAGTTCTTACATTAAAGATAAGTTCTCACATGAAAAACCAAGAGGCTGAAGAGTATGGTAATTGGATTAGGGGGAGTGTGGCAGTTACATAATCTGATATCAATTTGAGGATTGAAAAGTGAAGGGGTGGAATCTAGCCTGTCAATCAGGTCATGGCTGATGACTTCCTTTGGAGACATTAAGATGATAAATAGCTTACTGGAGGCAGGACACATGCATACTTCCTGTGAGGCATTTTTGAGAAGAAGCCACATGAAGCTATCCTGTTGCAGCCAGAACTCTGGGAACTGGATGAGTTACATGGAGACCCTTGCCAGTACTAAAATGCTTACAATGCCACTGGATCCACAAGACTTCCCACTCACTGGCCTGTGATCATCCTGCATTCGGCATCATTGCATGTGTTTCGTGAGTCTGAAGAGGGCTTTATAGTTGTTATCAGACGTATGGGTTAATAGTGAACATGTGGACTTCATCTGTACTGGGCTGAGATGCTTTCTTAATGTGTGATTATTCTTTATATAAAGCTCTTTCTTATACACATATGAATGTTTACGTATTTCTCTAGTAAGTACAGACTAGCACATTATGTTCCTGAGAGTAACATAGGTCTAACAAAGGTCAGATATGTCCATGTAGTTTTCCATGCTATTTTCTGGGTTGTGGTTTGATGACTTCATTTGGAGGCACCAAGGAAATAAATAGTTCACTGAAGGCAGGACAAACGCTCATTCCCTCTGAGACCTTTCTGAAGAAAAGCCACATGAAGCTACTCTGATGCAGCCAGAGCCCTGGGAGGTAGTTGAGCTATGTGGAGACCCCCGCCAGTACTGAGAGTCTTACAATGCCATTAGATACATCAGACTCCTAATCCATTGGCCTGTGATCTTTCTGCATTTGGCATCACTGCATATGTTTTGTGAGTCTGAAGAGGACTTTAGAAATTGGTAGGAGATATATGGGCTAATATCAGATTTATGGATTTGATCTGGTCTGGGATGGGATATTTTCTTAATGTGTAACTACTCTTTATCAAAAGCTCATTTTTGTTGTTGTTCAGAATTAGAATGTTTTATTCTTACTTTTTTTTTAAATGAATCATTTTATTGGAGGCTCATACAACTCCAATCACAATCCATAAAAACATCAATTGTATGCAGGTCACATTCACACACTTACTGCCATCATCACTGTCAAAACATCTTCCCTCCATCCAGGCTCCCAGTATCAGCTCCCTATATTTCCCTTCCTTCCCCCCTCCCACTTGAACCCTTAGAAATTTACAAATTGTTATTATTTTCATTTTGTACACTGTCCAATGTGTCCCAACACTCGCTTCCCTCTTGTCCATGTCCCAGAGAGGAGACTACGTGTAGATCCTTGAAGTTGGTTCTCCCTTTCTATTCCTTTATCCTTCCACCCTCCTGGTATTACCACTCCTATTACAAGTCTTGATGGATCATCTATGATAAATTTCCCATGTTTCCAACTTCACTGTATATTTCCTGGTCTAGCTGGATTTATGTGTTATAATTGGGGTCATGATAGTGAGTGGAAGGCAACATGGGAACTAGAGGAAGGTTGCATATTTCAGTGCTACTACCCTGTATTTTAACTGACTCATCTCCTCCTTGTAACCCCTCTGCAAGAGGAAATCACCTCACCTATTGATGGGCTTTGGTTCCCCAATCTGTACTCCCCATCATTAATAATAATATAATTTTAGATCTTTGATGGATGCCTGACACCGGATCCCTTCACCACCTCATGATCACACAGGATGGTGTGCTTTGTCCGTGTGGGCTTTATTGCTTCTGAGCTGAATGGCCTCTTGTTTACTAAAGCTTTTATATTACTATTATTTTTATTATTTTTTTACATATGTGTATAGTACATTGAGAGGTTTTCTTGCTGTTGTTAAGATTGTTTTCTTTGCTTCAGTTGCTTCATTTTAGGAGGCCTTTTTTGTACATAGTGTTACCTCTGCAGCTCTATCTAGACAAGAGAGGCTGGACAAAGAGTTTGGAGGCGAAAATGACTGGACTGATGGTTCCAGGGTAGGGGACATGGAACAGGGATAGGAGGGGAAAGGTGGTGATGTTGACCAGCCAAGGGAAAGGGGAATAACAATTGATACAAAATGAGTGACAAGGTGGGTGAGAGAAGGCCGATAGGGACCGATTAAGGGTAATGTAACAGAGAGAAAATACTGAAACCCAAATGGAGAGTGAGCATAATAGTGGGACAAGAGGGAAGCAAATAGAAATAAAGGAAGGAACTGGGGGATAATGGGCATTTATAGAGCTTCAAATACAGGTATGTACATAGGGGCATATATTTATAGGTGATGATGGGGAAGGAGATTAACATGCATACTTATAGGGTTAGTAGTAGGACAACAGATGGGCATTGGACTTCCACCCAAGTACTTCCTCGGTGCAAGAACACTTTGTTCTATTAAATTGGCATTCCAAGATGCTCATCTTTCCAACACAATCACTGAAGACAATTGTGTACATAAGCAAAGGTGGTGAAGAAAGCTGATGGTGCCCAGCTATCAAGAGATGGAGAGTCTGGGGTCTTAAAGGCTTGAAAGTAAACAAGCAGCCATCTAGCTCAGAAGCAACAAAGCCCACATGGAAGAAGCACACCAGCTTGTGGGATCACGAGTTGTCAAAGGGATGAGATATCTGGCTTCAAGAACTAAAAAGCATAACATTGCGTGCTCACTTTCCTGATATAATCGCTGAGGACAAATGTGTGCATAAGCTAATGTGGTGAAGAAAGCTGATAGTGCCCGACTACCAAAAGATATAGTCCTTTTTATACATATGTGAGCACCTGAGAATTTGTTTTTCTAGTCTACCCAGACTAACACAGGGAGCTTGATAAAATCTAGGAACAGAATGTAATCTGACCAATGGCAATGATTTTACTCTATTATCTCATTTGAATCAGTTAATTTCCGGGTGCTTTCTTTTTTTACCTTTAAAACCAGGGGACTCCAAGACATACTCAATTATCAGACTTGAGAGAAGAACTTTAGAAGTTATCTAGTACCTCCAACTATTTTACAGATGAAGAAACCAAAGCATAGCGATGTGACTTGCTTTGCGGAAGGTGCCCTTTAAGTTTCAGAGCACAGGCATAGACTTAATGATATCTGAAAGCCTGTTTTCCATTCTTCTCTTACCTATGCCCTTTTGTCCAGAAAACCAGTGCTGCACATCCCTTCTTCATCTGCAGTGCTCTGATCCAATACTTACAGCAGTAATGCACTGCAACATCTCCCAAGGCAAAAGCCAAATAAGAACATGCCTTGGAACCATTTTTGGAACAAAAAGTTATTTTTAGGTATTTTAGAAAAACTCATTTTAAAAACCTCTCGTTTCATGGGGTTAGAACACAGAAGCATGGCTCTAAAATGATCTTTTGGGAACAGAATTTTTCAGCTGGCTACAGTCTCATTTTTACAAACCGTTTTCAATTGCAGTAAGCAATACCAAGTACATGAGAATGAAAAGATCCTTTAACATTTGGGATAAAATGTATTGCAGAAATGGAAGAGTTAGTGATAGCTCCAAAGTGTGTGTGTGTGTGTGTGTGCGTGCGCGCGCGCACGCACGTATGTGTTAAGGGGATTATAAAAGAACCTAACTGGATTTGTCTGTGGTTTCATGCTATTTCTCTTCTTCTAACAATTCTCCAGCATTTGACATAATATTTGAAAGAAACCACAGTCTTGGAAAACCACGAAGCAGTTTTATCCTTTATTATAGGGCCTCTATCAGCTTGAAGGCAATGAGCTTGTTATTTGGGGGTTTGTAAAAACACCCACTTGGTTTTACAACACCATCCATTTGTGCAAAGGACCTACTTGTCTTATGGACTATAGGATACTATGAAGTGGTTGACATAGACAGTACTCAACAGGCCTTTGTTGGCTAAAAGGACTTTTTAAAATTAGTTTTATTATGCTGAATATACAAACATTTTGTAGTAAATAGAAAATACCAATAAATTTCATTACCCATTTTACTAATTTCTTGTAACCTTTTAATTTAAACATTTCTAGGTTTCGTTGATGACATTATTTTTTTTTCCTTTTGATGGTATTTTACACAATATTCGTAGGAATTTCAAAGTTGAAAGAAGAAATACTCAGGTCTCTAATGGAACTTTAGAGGCTGAGGTAGCATTTAGAACTAGACAGAACTGGTTGAAATTCATATTTACAGATGTGGTAAATGAGAACAAGAAATAAGCTGATTTTAGAAGAAAGAAAAAATTTAGCTCCTTTTTCTGTACTTAATTTTGGCAGAAGTTGAAGCTAGAATTTCTAGTTTAGCACTCTTAGACATCTTACACTGCTTCTTTAGTGGTAGCATCATTTTCCTGTGATTTAAAAAAATATGGACATTATGAAATCTCTAACATCGATTAGAGAAGATAGCTCTATATTATCAGAGGATGAGTGGTTTAGGAATATCTTACCCTATCCTTTCAATGTGCTAGTCTGACTTTAACACTTGGAACATCTAGCCACTTAAATCACTCTTCTGAGTAGTGGGCATATTACAATTTATATATTTCAGACACAATTGTTAAATGCATATAACCTAGTAGTTTATCTGAAAATATAAGCTTATGATGGATTGTGATGTGTTTTTTGAGCCCCCAATAAAAGTATTTAATAAAAAATATGGAAGTTTATCTTCCAACTACTTGCTGTCACACTGAGTCATACTTAAGTTATGCCTACAGACATATTGTTCACAGGGAGACATTGCAAGGTGAGCTAGTGCAGCAAGAACATGTATGTTTCAGCTTGCATGGCAACTCAAACCAAAAGATAAACACTTCTTGGAGTGCTGCACTAGGAAGGTTTCTGAGGTCACTGCTGATAGCACAAAGAACACTAACTGAAAATTCTAGATTTCTAGAATCCTACAAATTCTAAAAATCTAGTATTTCCTTGGTAATTGCTCAGAGACAGAAATCATATAGGGCAATTCATCATTTAAAAATAAAGAACTAGACAGGATTTGAATTTTATGACTAATCGAGTCTTATTTTAAAAAGGAAGAGAAGATTAGCAGAGCAAATTCTAAAGTTGATTCCTATGTTCAATCACATACAATTTTAGGACTTAAGTGAAAGGAAAAAAGACAAAAAAAAATTAAGCCAGGCTGAAGAGAAGATTGGCAAGGGAAAAAAATTGCACTTAACAAACAGATATGTGAATTTACTTACCAATTAACCACAAATTATATTACTTCACTTATGTTTCTAAGTAGTCAAAACAGTTTGTCACAATCAGGTTCATTTTTCCTGGTTCTTATGTGTATTGCAGAGAGTATGCTCTGGTAGGGAAGTGTTAATGAACTCAAGGATGTGCTTTCAGTATCTGTTTGGTACATGTAGTGTAGGCATAGAGAAAAACTATTGCTACCAGGTTTTATAGATTTAAAACACTTGTATGAGATCTAAATTTCCATCAGTAGATGAATGGATCAACAAACTCTGGCACATACACACAATGGAGTACTATGCCCCACTCAAAAGCTCTGACGAGCACATGAAACACATCTCTGTGTGGGAAGAACTGGAGGAAATTATGCTAAGCAAAGTCAGTCAATCCCAAAAGGATTAGTACTGCATGAGCCCCCTGAGGTAAGTAGAAACAGTAGTGTGAGTATAAAAAAGAAGACTCCTATACCATAATAGTTGGTCCAAGATACAGGTTAAGGGGAGGAGGGAAGACCAAACCCAGGGAGGTACATGCTGGTTGCAACACAGTAATGGTAGAAGGATGGGGGCGTGGAGGAGAGAGGGAGATAAAAGGGAGTTCAAAAGTGAAAGTATAAGAGAGAGAACGGGCCCTAAACCACACAGGGGGTGGAGTACAGCTTTTGTCTCCACAGAAACTGGAATGGGTGAGCAGTTCCACCCAACCATGGGGACAGCATGGACGCATGAAAGGATGCAAGAAAAGAGAGCTACAGAGCCAGATGCAATCAGAGTCAGATGGAACCCATCCCTAGAAGTGGGTGAGGCAGAGAACATGGTGGAGGGGCCAGCATCCCACACCCACAGGGACAAGGACGAGAAGGGAGGAAGAGGAAGAGAGCTGATCCAATCCCCATGCCGACACATGATGCTCAGAGGACTACACCCCAATGGGGACCCAATGCGCCACAGAAAGGACTAGGCAAACAACAACAGGACGGGGCACACTTGCTCCCTACTGAAGCAGACAGTGACACAGGACACTTGGGGAGTCACATGGTAGGGAAGCATTGCAGATTGACACCCCCACCCCCCAAAAAAAAACAAAAAAATCAAACTGAATCAAGAAGGGAATACTCCTGGTCAGAGAGTCAGAAGTAAAGAATGACAGGTCTTACGACACCTGGGGGGCACGCCAGAGGGGAGGAGAAAGGGATGTGGACAAAAACATGGTCTGGGGGGGCTGAAGGGAGCAGCAAGTGGTCTGGAATCAATGAAAAGGAGGGTGTGGGATGCCTGGTCGAGATTAAGCAAGGGCAACGAATCTGTGAGGAAACACTGTAACGCAAATAAAGGTGGAACATGTTGGTGGGACAGGAGGGAGAAGGAAGGAAATAGAGGAAAGAGAGAGAAGGCAAAGGGCACTTGCTGAGGTCTACAAATATGTATGTTCTTATATAGATACAATAATCTATTATAAGGAGGGAATAAATTTAAGAACATATACATAGACCAAATACTAGGGTAGTAAGTGGACCTTGGGCCCTCTCCCTGGTGCTGCCTCAATGCATGAACACTTTGTTCTATGAATCTGGTATTTCACAAAGCTCACTGGCCAAACAAGATCACAGAAGCAAAATGGGCGCATAAGCAAATGCGGTGAAGAAAGCTGATGGTGCCCAGCTATCAAAGGATATATGCTCTGGGGTCTTAAAAGACCGAAGATAAACAATAGACCATTTACCTGAGAAGAGACCACACTCACACTGAAGAAGCACAACAGCCAGCATGGCCACAAGGTAGTGAATGGTCTAGGCAATAGTCATCAAACCGGGGGGGGGGGGGCGCGGGGGTAACACAAATATCACTGTGTGCATACATCCCCAAAGTGCTCACTGAAGATATGTGGGAGCATGAGCAAGAGTGGTGAAGAAACCTGACAGTGCTCAGCTATCAAAAGATGTACCATCTGGTGTCTTAAAGGCTTGAGCATAAACGAGCAGCCATCTAGCTCAGAAGCAACAAAACCCACCACAAAAGAAGCTCACTTGCCTGTGCGATCATGAGGTGCTGAAACAATCAGGTATAAGGCATCAAAGAATAAAAATCAAAATCAATGAACCAATTGACTCCCGATATTGCTGAAGACAAATGAATACAGAGGCAAACAGAGTAGAAGAAACGATAGTGGCCAGCTACCAAATGGTTGAATGTCTGGAGTCTCAAAGACTTGAAGATAAACGAGTCACCATTCAGCGCAGAACCAGCAAAGCCCACATGGAAGAAGTACACCAGTGTGTGTGATTAAGAGGGCCGTAGGGAGCAGATATTGAGCATCAAAGAACAAGAATCACATTATCACAGATGAGGGGGAGAGCAGGGTGGCGACCTGGTCCCCACTGGTGGGTAATTGGTCACCCCTTTACAGGGAAGTCAAGGGGAGGAGACAAAGCAGTCAAGGTGCAACAGGGCAGCAATGATGCATACAAGTTTCCTCTACTTCCTGAAGCCTTCCTCCCCCCAACTCTCATGGTCCAACCCTACCTTAGAAATCCAGATGGACTGGAGAAGTTACACTATTAGAGAGGGGAGCTGGAGATATGGGAAAACCAAGATGGATGAGCCCCTTTGGGCCAGTGGTTAGATTGGAGCTGCTGGAAGGGTGGAGAGAAGGTGGGGAAGAGTGACGGAACCAATGGCAAGGAAATACACATAAGCTCCTATTTGAAGGACGGGCATCAAAGGAGTGGGTTGGGGGGGAGGTCGGGCAGTGTAAGATATGACAGAAGAATAATAATGTATAAAGCATTGAGGGTTGGTGGGGAAGGGAGAGCAGGAGAAGAGGGGAAGGGATGGAAAAGCCGATACCAGGGGCTCACGGGGAAAGGTGGATGATTGGAGAACAAAAACAGCAGTAGACATGTGAAAGTGCTTGGTACGATATGTTTATGTATTTTGAAAAACAATGTACGAGCCCACAATAAAATGATTTTTAATGAAAAAACCACTTGTATGCAAAGACAACCTGATGACCAGTTTTATTTGGAGCAAATATTTGAAGGTTCCCTTGGAAACCTTTGATGTGAAGGCCAAAAGTAAATATGGGAAATTAATGGCATGGTGGATAAAGATTCCTAAGGATCACTTATGCATTAATATGACTACTGTCAAATTACAAGGGAAACTCAGTAGTAACGCAAAATAACAGACATCTGGAGGTATTTATAAGGAAAATTCCTCCTCTGCTTCCTAACAAAAACTTAACCTTAGTAGAAACTACCTGAGCTCTTAGGTTCTGACCTTGATTGATTGCTGAAGTCATCTAGGGATATGGTGAAAGCTCCCATCCCTGGGCTCTTCTCAATAGAGAGTCTGATTCATTAGGTGATAAATGGAGCCCATATCCCCAAGTGATTCCAGTGATCAGTCAACTTTGGGAACATAGAACGTAAGCTAAGATAATTTTTCCAAACCTATTTGATACAAACACAGAAACACACACCATCATAGAACACATAATATTACAAAAATGATAACTGGCATCAGCATAATGTAGAAGATCCCAAGAGATCTGAGTTTAAACCCAGTCCTGCCACTAGCTGGGGAGGAGATCACGAGGGTTTTTATAAAATCTATGGAAACTATAAAACAAAACAACATTCAACAAAATAATGAATTTAAAGTGTACCAATGTAGTCACTGGCTAGTGACTTGTATTAAGCAAATTGCAGTTGCTTTTCCAACTCTGCCTTTCAAATGATCTAATTATTTGTTGGATTGCAAGATGCATGTAACCTAAACATTTACATGTGGAAATATGTACAGGGTCTGATTCAAAAAAAAGTTGGTCCTTGTAGTCACTGCATTGTTCATCACAATATTTATTTATTTATTCGGTGTACTAATCTTCTGTACCTTGTAAGTGCAGTAATTACTGCCTTTTCTCTGCTGGGATAGATTACAGGTGGTCAATTCCTGTTACATGTCTACATTTTATAAATTTTCTAAGTCCATTTGAATTATTTTCCTGTCTTCATTGGTATTTTCCACACCTATTAATTTATAATCCATGGCTTAATTAAAGTGTTGTTTACTGGTACTCCTTACAGTTCATTAATGAAAATGTTAATTGATTGCAGGCCTAGCACTATCAACATCTCTAACATAATGAAATAACCTCTCCCATCCCATTATCCTTTCACTCTCATCATAGAATCATTTCAGATTTTGTCCAGTCACAAAGAAACCGAAGCTTAAAACTATTTTTTCAAAAAGAATGCTGTATTACAGCTTTCGTGCATAGCTAATTATTGACACATTTCCACAAGTAAATGAAGCTAAATTTATACAAATGATACAGTAGCAAGGGAAATGATTGGTTGAAAAGTGGCTTAAAATTTTGGTACCATGGAATCATGCTACTCATTCACATTTAACAGAGTACAGAATGAGAATATGTAAATGCAAACCAAACTCCATGTGAAAAGCCAATTTTGACTCACAGCTACCTGTCTAGGGTTGTGGACACTGTATATCTTTACTGGTGCAGGTAGTTTCCTCTTTCCCCTATGGAGGGGCTGGTGGGTTTGAACTGATAACCAATATTACATTCAGTAGGAGTGTGTGTGTAATTATTTTCTTCCACACTTATGAGGTGGCTTGAGAAAGTTTGTGAAAAATATCCATTATCTTTTCATTTGACCTTCACCAAAAGCATAACACAGGGCAAAGTCCTATGTTTAAAACCTATCTCATTACAACTGTGCGATGGTCTCTTCTGAAGATCAGAAAACTGCAGCTCCCCAACCATCGGCAGCTCTGTAGGCATGTACATGTGGTTCTGAAGTAAAATTGTAAAAAAAGAAAAATTCAAGGATATGATTTGGTTAATGGTGGTTTCGTTTGCTCGTAAAAATATATTTATGGCTCTCAAATAATTTTTAAATTGTTGTGAAGGACAGGGTAGGCTCTTAAATCTCAAAACTTTGCCAATTCATGCTCCACTCAAATGCCAGCTGACTGGCCATGAAACAAGTTCAATGTTTTTATGGTATTCTCCACTATGCCTACATTGGTACCAGAGATGCTTCCAGTGACATCCAACCAAACTCACTGCCATGACAGTAAAACAGAGAACTGCTCTTCGAGATTACCATAGATGCTCATGTGTAAGCTGAGTTTTCCAGCACATCTTTTTTAAAAAATTCATTTTATTGGGGACTCATACAACTCATCACAATCCACACATACATCCATTGTGTCAAGCACATTTGTACATTTGTTTCCATCATCATTCCCAAAACATTTGCTTTCTACTTTAATCCTTGGTATCAGCTCCTCATTTTTCCCCTCCCTACACCACCCTCTCTCCTTCATGATCCCTTGGTAATTTATAAATTATTATTATTTTGTCATGTCTTACACTGTTAGACTTCTCCCTTCACACACGTTTCTTTTGTCCTTCCCCCAGAGAGGGAGTTACATGTAGATCGTTGTGATTGGTTCCCCATATCTCCCCTATCTTCCCCTTCCCCTCTTGGTATGGCTACTCTCATTGCTGGTCCTATGGGGTTTATCTGTCCTGGATTCCCTATGTTTCCAGCTCTTATCTGTCAGAGTTGTAATGTAGAATTGGAATCATGATCGCACGTGGGTGGGGGTGGGGGGGAGGGCAGTGGAGGAAGCAATTAAGAACTAGAAGAAAGTTGTAAGTTTAATCATTACTACCCTGCCTGACTGGCTTGTCACCTCCTGTGATCCTTCTGTAAAGGGATGTCCAGTTGCCTACAGATAGGCTTTGGGTCTCCACTCCGCACTCCCCCTCATTCACATCAACATGTTTTGCTCTTTGATGCCTGATACTTGATCTGATTGACACGTTATGATCACATAGACTGGTGTGCTTCTTCATGTGGGTTTTGTTGCTTCTCAGATGGCCGCTTGTTTATCTTCAAGCCTTTAAGACCTCAGATGCAACTATCTTTTGATAGTTGGTCATCATAAGCTATCTTTATCACATGTGCTCATGCACTCACTTTGTCTTCAACGATCGTGTCAGGAGAGTGAGCAAAGGACAGAACAAAGTGTTCTTGTACTGAGCGAGTAAGCACATCTTCAGCACACTTTAATGCAGTTTTTATGGTGAAATTAGGAGCCTCAACTGATAATTGGGATGGTTTATACTCGAGTATATAGGTACATGGTGAGACTTTTCCAGAAGAGAGTGTCTATGAATCTTCTAAGTTGAGAGCTGATTAATTCTACAATAGGTTTTAAGGAATTAACAAGTAGTTCCTGTTTCTTTCTCCTGAATCATTTTGCTACCTTTCATGCATTTTACTTGATCCCTTATTAAAGATTTTATACTGCAATGTCATTATTTTTAAAAATATAAATAGAAAAGTAAAAACCTTTTACTTATTTTGCAAATACATGTACATATCATGAGAGTAATTATTGAAAGATTATATTTATGAATTGTTTCCATTCACTTACTTGGCCATTTAGTCATTCAGAGAAATTTATTGCTATTCATTCTGCACAAGGTCTGATGCTAAGTACTATGGGAAATACAAACCTGGATTACCAGGGATTTGGAATGCTGTGGAATAATTAAGGCATATATGCATGTACACCTAGTAAGCCTCCAATGACAAGTTAAAATACTAGCTAGATAAATACAAGTAATAATTGTACTCATTATTTTGTATCTTAAGTGATAATTGCAGTACCAATAGATGGCTTGCAATATAATAGCTCGGTAGTCAAAGACATATTTAACATACATAACTAGTTTTATTGATTCTCCTTCTAACTGGGCAGCAAGCATTTTGTACACAGTAGGCATACCATAAATAAGTGCTTAGTGAAACCACAGTGTCCATTAGTTACTCTCAAATACCACCTCATTAAAAAATAATTTCATACACAACAAATGAACAAGACAGAGCAACACACAAGAAAATTGCATAGATGTTTACACAAACCATAACTGTTAACATGTGAAAGAAGGCTTAGAAGTTCGATGTGTGATATCAGAATGCTGACACAGAATGAGTGGATGGAAGTTTCAGGAAAAGGCCGATTCGGGCTTAAATTCAGAACCTTCTAGCAATTAAATCTGTATGTATTACTATAAGGATCGAGGATGTGTTCACACACTCCGACATTTAAAAATGATTAACGTGGGTAAAGAAATGACATGGAACTCTTCCAAGGTAACACAAAAGGAACAAACTAAATTAAAGCGCATATTTACTTCTAATCGGTGGTATATTAGATCCTATGCATGGTGTTTCATTAATAATGTTTTTAGGTGGCCAAATCCTATAAAGCAATCAACCTAGGGATACAGCACAAGAAATGTAAAATTATGTATTATGATATAGGTCCTTTTTAAGATAGAAGGAGAAAAAAAGTTGACTTGCATTAGGACTTAAAATAAGCCAAGACATTGTTTTGTAAGAAAGTAGAGTGTAAATAATAAATCAGTGAAATGAAGTTCTCTGTAAAAGAAATGAAATTACTCAAGCATGTGTAATAGCACAATTCAAGGGTCAGTAGTTTGTTTCATTTTACAAATTAATCACAAGGGGGGGGGAGTAGAAGAGTGGGCAACTCAAAACACCGCGAGCTGCCAGGAGCAACACTGGAAAAACACAAATTGGCATGGCATCAGAATTTCCTATTTTTGTGCTGTAATTCCTTGATTATGGTAAATTGCCATCTCCCACAATGCTAAACTTTTTGTAGGTCTCAATGGTCCAATGAGGAAAAGACTTTAACTGACACCCAAGTGCCTTTGTCATTGGGGGGAGGAGATGATTTTGAAGCAGATCCTCTAGAATCAGTGAAACATGCTTGCTATCAAATTCTGTTTGTCTATTAACTCCTTTAAGTCAAATGATTACAATGCTGTATACTGAGGTCACAAAAAAATCAATGGGCTATAGGTGCCCTAAAACATGTATGCATGCAAAGTGCCTAATTGGTACCTAAAGCGGTATAATTATTCATAAAGTATGAATTGACACACTGTGGCAGGAATTCCCCACTCCATAGTCAATGGAAATTCTAAGTCCAATCAGTCACTGCTCCTGAGGACATGAAGTGGTTTCAGAAAAATTGACACATGGTCAAATTTTTCTCTCTTGTGGAAGAAGTGAAAAAGTGAATGGGACTTATTAATTCTTAGTAAAGTCACAAGAGTCTGGCATAATCTAGTCCTCAAGATGGCTCATGTTTGACTCAATGAGGGCACAAGGGAATAAAAATGTGAAAAATTAGGACACTAGAAAAGTCAATGGTCAGGCACTAGTTCCTAAAAGATTTTTCACTGTAAATTAAATAGGCTAATTGTTCAAAAGGAAACAAAAAAGAATTCTAATGGATTGTAATATTATGCAAAAGGAGGAATATGTGACAGATGGCAAAGATGAGCAACATTTCCTGCAATAGCTAACTCGGATCTGGCTGACATACCCCATTACAGTTCATAAAAGGAACTCTCATTATTGATAAGCTAGAAACACTTGCGGATTCTTAATAGGTTCAAAGTCAGATGGCACAATCCATAATTGACAAGTTAATTTATATCACAAATCAACTCTAAAATATTCCAAGTTGAGGCAGTCTCTGTAGCATTATCAATTCTGTGTCCATGTTTCTGTCTAGCCACATCATTTCTTGGTTTGAAAACAGATATTAGAAAGCTTATTCTTGTAGATTAACTAGACTATTCAACCTCAAAAAACAGCCTTGTTTGTTTCAACAGGAGTCTTAACTACTATCAAGGATATGTTCAAAAACAAGTTCCACTCCACTTCAAAAAAAACCAACAAAAATCACATCTTATTAACACTGTTTTTGCTCAAAGAATTAGCCTGTCAGTCTTGACAAATGTAGCAAAATACTGCAATCTTTCTTTTTTCTTTTGTTTTTTTGTTTGTTTGTTTTCTTGGGCATCACTGCCCTCTGGTGGTGGGAGTAGGAGACCCAGTCTTGCTGCTGGATTTGAACCTCCAACCAAGTGTGCTGCAGTCCCGCACACAACCACTACACCACGAGGGCTCAGCCCTTCAGCAATCTTTCTTTAAAGGTAAAGCAAAAACATATTTGGCAATTAAGCATGTGTTGGTAAGAAAAAATCCTACCCCAGAATAAAACAACGAAAACTATATTTACACTTCTACTTTTGTGTTGTCTACTTTCCTGAAACAACACAAATAGAAATAGAAAGTACTTTATAAAGTTAAAAGATTTCTGTAGTGTTGTCTCCCTAAATTCTCTATTTTTCCCATGCTACATTACAAATTACATTACAGCCATAAGTTACATAAGTATAGAAGTTAAAGTCCCACAACCATTACAAAAAATGTTTAAGAAAAGATGATATTGCTGCTTCAGATTCGATATTTTCACAGATGTCCTGGCAGTTTTCTAATAAAGGAAATGTACAAGTCCCCAGCAATGCCACATAGCAAAGGCACGTGAAAATGAGGGGTAGAAAAACTCACACTTGAACGTCTATCATGAATGGAACAAATCCTTGAGACAAAATAATTTGCATAAAATAATGGAGAAATGATACAATATTTGTTCTTTTAAGATGCAGGCAAAAGTTCTTATTTTGTAGTTTAAAAAAATTAGTTAACATTTAGTCAATAAATTCCTTCAAGCCAAAATACTAGGTATGATTTTCCCTACATTACATTGTTAGCACTAATCACTACTACAGTTGCTAGCACATTGAGTAAAAAACAGTGCCAATAAAAATAAATTTAACTACTTTTCAAACATAGAATTATTACATAACTCAAATATCTTGTACCGTATGGTACTACAAAAAGAAACCGTGTCTCAATAATTTAAAATGAGCTTAATTTATGCTAAATTAATATTCATTGTATATGCTTAGTTATGCTGTGAGTGTGACAGCTTCAAAGTTAGTCCTAAGTGCTGGTTGATGAGAATAGAGAACTGACTAGTTAAAATTCAACACAATAGGAATGAAACTCTTAGCTGATACTTAGATTGCTGCAGCTATATCAAGACTGTGTACAATCTGGTTGCTACTAATTTCTTATTTTTGCCTTATATTAATTTTCCTTTAGTTAGTCAGCCACATAAAACCTCTTTCTGTATCTCAAACATGCCAAGCTTCTTAATAGTTTCCAGATTTTTTTTTTTTTGGCATCACTGCTCCGGTGGTGGAAGTAGGAGGCCCAGCCCCACTGCTGGAATTGAACCTCCGTCCCAGTGGGCCGCAGTCCTGCGCACAACCACTACGCCACCGGGGCTCAGCCCTAGTTTCCAGATTTTTAACATGATATCCTCTCATCTTGAAATTACATTGACAAACAGTTCCTTTCTCACTTCCCAAACTAAAGGAACAACTAGATCACTATCAGATCACATGAGGTTTACATTTAGCACTACATAGCTTCTACCGTCTCAAATTACAATTTCAGTTGCAAAAGAACAAGGACCTCACCTATCTCATTAACTTCTTCACCACATATTAATGCTAGGAATATTAAAATTGGGCTCTCATAACTGGCATTCTTGCTTCCAGTTTCCCTAAATATATTAATTTGCATGCTATCAGCAGATTTATCTAATTAAAGTGTCACTCTTTGGTCGTGGTGGTGAAGTATTCACAAGGCTCATAGTTCAAAATCATCATCTGCTGCAGAGGAAAACTAGTGGACTTTCTACTCTCGAAACTACTTTCTTGGAAACATACAGGGCCAGATCTACACTGTCCTACAGGTTCTTGTGAGCCATAATTTACTAAAGTGAGTTTGGTCTTGGTGTTCGGTTGTGCAACAGCCCATCTTCCCACCATGAAACAATAAGAGATTTTGAGTGTGTCTATAATTTCCATGACTGTCATGTCCCTCACATTTCTTACACTTACTCTATACTGTTTTTAATACATAAGGAACTAGAAAAAAACAACATTCAAATAACACTTGAAGAAATTTAGAGCAATAACAGGGCAAACATAAATTGAAAATAGAGAGAACAGTCATTTCTACAAAGACTGAAAATCAAACAGGCCCGTGTTCTCAGAGGTTGGGAAGTGGAAAAGACAAACAGTAACACAACCATCGAAGCTACAAAATTTCACTAAAATTAATATTTGAAAGGGGAAACTCATAAAGTATCCAGGTGTTCTTGATGGTATGAGAGGCATGGATAGGCATGTCTGTAGAAATTAACAGCCAACTTTCCTTCAGTACATAGGCAGTTCCCAGGCAGAAAAAAAAGTGCTTCTTTTCCCCCTGAAGTCTTTCTGTTAAATTTGTATTTACATTGGAAAAGTAAGGCTCTTATTGAATTCCAGTTGGTCAAATGTTTGTCTTAGTATAGAGTATATAATATACTTTTCTCTATATAAAAAATTAAAAAACTGGGCTGAGCCCAGGTGGCATAGTTGTTGTGGGTGGGACTGCGGCCCACTGGGATGGAGGTTCAATTCCAGCAGTGAGGCTGGACCTCCTACTCCCACCACCAGAGAGCAGTGATGCCCCAAAACAAAAAAAACAAAATTTAAATCTTCTAGATACACTAAAAGGTTTTTAATATAATAATACACTAATAGTATTTTGATGTATGTCACAAAGTAGTAACCATTTGTTATTATGAACCATTGTATGTAACTGAAAAAATTTAAATATAAGGACTTATGTTTTTTTTTATTAGCCAGACAGTGAAACCAGGTACTACCTGAACTGCCCTCATGCGTATAGAGTGTATGTGACAGAAGAGGGAGGGAATTGTGTGTATTAAGGGAGGGAATCGTGTGTGTGTGCGTGTGTACAGGGGTCTGTCTATACATGAGCATTATTTTATTTTTTTCATGTTTAATCCTTTCATTGGGGGTCTACATGAGTATTTTAAGAGATACCTATGAATTCAGAGAAACTAAAAAATATATAAAATATGGGAAAGATGGAGCCTTAAATGTGTATATGCATTCACAATAAGGGCATAAACAATTGTTCCTGCCTCCAGAGCAGAAATGTAACATTGCTAAAAACAAACAGCAAAATTAAGTTTTGGAGCTAAGGTGGGAGGAATAAAAAAGTATTCCTAATATTCAGAGATTCATGATTATCCAAGATTATCAAGATATGGTTACAATATGGTTATAACATTCAGATTAAAAAGGCAGTTAAGAGTATAGCTACAGTTCCTAATAAAATGTGTTGTGTATATTAAATTTAGACCAGAACTTTCAAATTTCCTTTAAATGATTGGTTCTGGTATTCAAATGGTTAATTGGTAAACATAAGCATTTTTGATAATTTATGAAGGATTATACCACTGCAATTCTGTTTTATTGAGATTTCACTCAAAATGTGTTCAAAACACCTCATAACCTTTAATGCACAAGATTCTAAAAACATGAAATGAATGGCTCATGGCAATTATTTGTGACTTAACTGACAACTTAATGGGGGCATTTTGGTTGATCTGGAAATAGAGAATCACCTATGATGAAAAGAATAAAGAAACAACTAAACCAAACATAACTCTCCCAGTGTGCAATCTGAACAAATAGCAAAGTAAAGGAAGAGATGCATGATATGAGTCTATATTTTGTCAATAAACTGCTGAGAGAGTCGTGAAGCCACTACATCACTTTTCTGTCTACGATGAAAGCTTTACATGTAATATTGTTTAATCAGTGCTTAGTGTGAATACAGAAGGATCCTTATTCTTTGGACCTGTTCTCATTGTCCTCTATACTTACTCCCTAAATAATCTTATCTAGTTTAAAGGTTTTAACCATGGTCAGCATGCTATTGATTTATATCTCTAGCCTGGACTGTGTCTCTACATTCTAAGTTTACAGAACCAATGCCATAATACACACACACACATATATATACACACACATATATACATATATACACACATATAATCTTCATTTGCACAGTACATAGATATCTCAAAGCCAAACATTCCTGAAAGAAAATTCTTGATTCAATCTTCATAAATATTCCATTTATCCTCCAAACCAAACTCCCTGCTATCAGGTGGATTCCACCTCATAGCAAGCCTACTGAAAAAAGTAGGAAAAAACTGTTCCTACAGTTTTCTGAGAACGCAAATTCTTTATGGGAGTAGAAAGCCTAATTTTGTTCCTAAGTGGCTGGTCATTTGAAATTGCCAAACTTACAGTTAGAAGGGAGTGTATAATCCAATCCAGTAGGCTACCTATCTCTTTTCACTCTCTGCTTTTCAATCAGCACATGGTTTTCCATCATAGAAAAATGCCTTACATAATTTAATTCAAGACAGACCACCCCTTGCTCTATTCTCTACTTCATTCAAAGCCACATTTGACTTCTTGCTATACCATAAATACTTCAAACAATCTAACACTTTAGCATTTGCACAGTTGATCCTTCTGCTTATATTTTCATCTACAGATGATCTATTGTTTCTATGTTTGGACATTGTGAATAATTTAACAATGAACAACCAAATACAAGTATTCGTTGGAGCCTCTGTTTAGAGCTTCAAATTTTTTGGAAAAGAATGGAACTACAAAATCATTTGGTATCTCTGTATTTAGTTTGTAACACAAACACATTGTTGTCAACAAAAGCTGTGTTATCTTAAATTCCTACCAACAATGAATGAGAGATACAACTCCATCACTGTCTTCTCATCAATATTCTCTATTTTTCATTTATCATAGCTCTCTTACTTTGGGTAAAATGATATATAGTTTTTTAAAGACATTAATTGCATATTTTAAATTTTATCCTATATAAAAGATCAGTATAATTCAAAGTGGTTTATGTATGAGGATGATGGTGATATGTTTTCAGAAGCAAGTAAGCAAACAAACAAAAAACACCAATACCCTAAATGCTAAGGAAAAGGATAAATATTTAGATCAGTACAGTCTACTACATAACATTTAAAAAATAATATTTTAAAAATTAATAAATATACAAAAATGGTATAGAGCCCAAGCCCAAGCTCACTGGGAAGGGTCAATATTTGGATTTTAAAGAAAAACTGCCAGGTATGGAAAATGGAGCTTCTATTTCGGTTATAAAGAGTATTATGTGGCCAGAACAAATGGCTAAGAACTCTTGAGTTGATTTGAAAATGTTAATTAGTCCAACGTGTCTAGAATACAAATTAGAAGACATAAAACAAACAAAACATCATAAACAATTAGTGAGAAATAAGATTTCTTTAATTGCTATTTATCATAAGAAACCACTAGAAGAATTTTTGCCATGCCTAACTAGCTTTATATTTTTAATTTAATAGTTTATTTTGAACAATTTTACTGGCATATAAATCATATGTCATACATCTTAATACTTTAATCACATTCATAAAACGTGTGCAACAATTTGCACATGGTTAATTCCAGTATATTTATTTCTTTTAAAAAGATCCACTGCTATGATTCAACTGCTGAATTGTGTGATATGTGAATTATTTGTCTTGTAGTTTTGATGTATATCACTCTGATGATTCATAATGTGGAATATCTTTATGCCTTTGGGGTCTAGTTGAATGTCCTGTTTGGTGAATTCCCTATTCAAATATTTTTAACCATTCTTTTTTAAAGATTGACTCATTTTCCTTTCTCTAATTACAATGTTGAAAATATATTTATGTATTTATGTAGATTCTTATTAGGTATATGGCTTCAAAAGATATTTTCCTAGTTCACATATTATATTATTATTTTTATAACATTTTTGGATAACTTTTTTACTTTAAAAATGTATCGTTTATTTAGTTTATGCTGTTGGGGCTTTTATTATATTACACAATCTATTTTTTAATTTTAATCACTTTATAGGTGGCTCGTAAATCGCTTATCACAATCCATATATACATATACTGTGCCAAGCACCTCTGCATGCCTGCTGACATCTCCATTCTCCAAGTGGCTTTTCCACTTGAGTCCTTGACATTAGCTTTGCATCTTGTCTCCTCCCTCCTAACTCCCCCACCAATCCTCAATACCTTTTTAACTCATTATTACTTTGTCATATCTTTCACTGCTTGACATCTCCCCTTGTCCACTCCTCCACTGTCTACCCTCCTTATAGAAGGTTATGTGTAGATCCTTTTAATTGTCTCCCCCTTTTTACCCTACCTTCCCTCTACCCTTCTGGTAACGCCACTCTCACTACTGGTCCTGAGGAGTTCATCTGTCCAGGATTCCCTGTATTTCCAGTTCCCATCTGTACCAGTGTACCTCTTCCAGCCCAGCTGGATTTTTAAGGTAAAATTGGGATCATGATAGTTCAGGAAGAGGAAGCCTTTAAGAGCTAGAGGAAATTTGTAAGTTTCTTTCTCAAGTGTAAACTCTTCTTATTACCTGATTCTTATTTCTTGGTACAATGGCCTGTAAAAGTTTTCAGGCTGCAATCTCAAAAACCGATTTTTATTTTACCAGTTCTTACAAGCCCCTAAGTCAGCAGAGGCTTCAAGCCTGCTGGCTGAACAGTGAATTTAGAATTTTCAATCACCTACAACTGTGTGGGCCATGACATTCGAGTAAATATCTATCTCTAGACAAATACACACTTCACTGATTTCACTCATCTATATAGTAAGATACTGAAAAACTTTTAAAATTGGTGAGTCAACTAGGTAGAAAGGCCAGGTGCTGTATACTCCCAAAGTCCATTATTTAAAGTACTATAGCATACCCTTCTATATTGATATACATAGAGTTGCCATGAGTTGAAATTAACTGAATAGCAATTAAAAACATTATTTTTTTAACCTTGATTACTTTCTTTATCATTTAACATTGTTTGAAAGTATGCTCCATTCATAGTTTTGAGATGGTGTACAACATATGAATATATGCCACAGGACTAACATGGTCTTTTAGATTCTGATCCAACAATTCCCATGTGGTACCATATAGTGTGTGTTTGATAAATGTTTGCTGAATAGTTACATTTGCTGATATTGGGAAAACTTTGTTTTATAGCAATACTAGCAAATTGAATCTGGCAGGATACTAATTGAAATTGACATCCCTTGATGTTCACCTTCCCGACACGATCACTGAAGACAAATTTGTGCATAAGCAAAAATGGTGAAGAAAGCTGATGGTGCCTGGCTATCAAAAGATATAGCATCTGGGTTCTTAAAGGCTTAAAGGTAAACAATGACTATCTAGCTGAGAAGCAACAAAACCCACATGGAAGAAGCACACCAGCCTGTGCAACGATGAGGTATCAAAGGGATCATTTATCGGACTTCAAAGAACTGAAAATCATAACATTGCATGCTCACCTTCCTGATATGACAGCTGACAACAAATGTATGTATAAGCAAACGTGGTGAAGTAAGCTGATGGTGCCCGGCTATCGAAAGATATAGTGTCTGGGGTCTTAAAGGCTTGAAAGTAACCAAGCGGCCATCTAGCTCAGAAGCAACAAAGTCCTCACGGAAGAAGCACACCAGCCTGTGTCACCACAGAGTGTCCAAGGTATCAGGTGTCAAAGAACTAAAAATTATATCATTATAAATGAGAGGGAGTACAGATTGGGGAACCTAAACCCATCAATAGGTGAAGCGACATCCTTTTACAGAGGGGTTACAGGGAGGAAATGAGACAGTCAAGGTATAGTGTAGCAATGATGAAATATGCAACTTTCCTCTAGTTTAAGGTAACCAGACTTCTCGCTTTTTAACAATTTAACAACATCCCACAGCATTTTAAAATTAAAATTAATATATTACAATACTATTTTTGCGTTCTAAGAAAATCTTTGTTGCTCCATATAGACCAATTTTTTTAATCAAGAACTCCCCCACCCCCACAGTCAATGGTGGCTTGCTTAAAATCTAGTCACTTTACTCTAGTTCTTAAATACTTCCTCCACCTCCACCCTACTATCATGATCCCAATCCTACCTTACAGATCCATCTAGACCAGGGAATGTACACTGGAGCCAGAAACATGGGGAATTCAATTCAGATGATCCCTTCAGGACCAGTGGTGAGAGTAGTGTTCCCGGGAGGGTGGAGTAGAAAGGGCGAACCAATTGCAGAGACCTACATATAATCTCCTCCCTAGGATACTGACAGTAGGGAAGTAGGTGAAGAGACACATCAGACAATGTAGAATATGGCAAAATAAGGATAATTTGTAAGTTATTAAGAGTTCGTGAAGGAGGGGGTTTGGGGAGGGAGGGGAGATATGGGAAACTGATACCAAGGGCCTAAGTAGAAGGAGGATACTTTGAGAAGGATGGTGGCAACAAATGTACAAATGTGGTCTGCATAAAATGGATGTATGTACTGATTGTGATGAGAGTTGTATGAGCCACCGATAAAATAATATTTAAAAAATAAATTTATACTGTTATTTCCTCTAAGTCAACAATTAAAATAGGCATTTGACATTGTAAGATTTAAATGCAAAAGAAAGATATAAAAGAAACAAATACAGTAATCATAAGTGCACAGAGTTTGAGCTTAATATTAATATTTGTCTAAGCAGTTCTTAAGGAGCCCTGCTGGCACAATGTTGCATGCTCAGCTGGGAATTAGAAGGTGGACAGTCCCCACCCACCCAGTGACTCTGCAAGAGCCAAGGACCTGGTGATTAGCTTCCATAAATGCTACATATAACCAAGAAAAACCTAAGCTCCAGTGCTATTCTGTTCCATGAGAAGGAGTCCATTGGAAGGCACCAAACAACAGCAGAAGCAAAAAACACATCTGGTGTCTTTTATATCATGAAAACAAGTAACAAAATATAAAATAGCAGAAACTTGAAATATCTGCAAAATAACAGACAAAAGGTATTGCACCCCATTTATAGTGTGACTGAGTTAATAAAATGACAGGCAAATTCCCTTAATTAACATGCTGATAATATTAATCTCCTTACACTTGCTAAGTCACACAGGACGCAAATCAAAAGAGTTGTCAGGTTTTTATAAACTTGCAATTCAAAGATATGATCTTGCAATCAAACACCAGATCTTTGGGCATTAACACCGCCATCATTTTAACACCTGAACTGCCTGCAGGCAGCAGGGCTGCTTCTCAAAGACTAACCCATGGCAGCTGCATTTCATTTCTATTTGAAAAGACTGATCCAGTGTTTTTATAGCTCTTGATTAAGCTGTTTAAATAAAAAAAGTAAATGTTGAAAGAGGAAACCACTGTAGTTAAGTCCTCTGTAAACGAGTAATGGGCAAATCTCTGGTGGTTTGAAAGTTCGGTTTGGATAAATACCTAAATCTATCTGAAACCCCTTTGCTGAAAAATTTCAGCTCCCACAAGGTTAGAAGAGCTTTAGGTTTTTCCACTGAATCTGACATAGCTTTTCAAACATAGCCACATTCAGGCCCTAGCTGTTAGTAAAGGCAACCTAGGGTGAAGGAGATAGCTAACAAAAATTTTGAAATATCAAATGTCCTCAGTATTTGGTTCAATTTGTGAGATTCTGCTCTTGGGATATACATTCAGTATGACCACACATATGAAAATATAAACATTCTACATTATTTCAACCAAATAATCAGGGCTGTGTAATTTACTATTAAACATTTGTAACTATAGAGACAGAAATAAAGATTCCTCTTCATCTCTTCCCAGAGTTAACTTTTCTCCATGCTACATATGTAATCTCAAGCATTACATCCTGAGGTGAGCTATCTTCCAGGTTGCTGAGTGGCAGATAATCATAAGTGGCGGCATTGTAGGTTAAGTTTGAGCTGCAAACCACAAGTAGTTTGCAACCACCTGTCTGTGGAAGGAAGATGAGGCTTTCAATTCCAATCAAGAGTGACCATTTTGGAAATCCACAAAGGCAGTTCTACTTTATCCTATAGTAAAGTGAACCAATGTCTCACTTTTTAACAATTTACAACATCCCGTGTGCAACATTGTAAAATTAAAATAAATATATTACAATACTCTTTGGCATTCTATGAAAAATTTTGTTGTTCCATCTAGACCAAATTTTTAATCAAGCACACCTCCCCTCCCCCACTTAAAATGTGGTCACGTTACCCTATATGATCACATGGTGAGTCATAATCTACTCAATAGCAGTGAGACTGGTGTTTTGACCATTGTTGTTAATTTAAAGGCACTCTCTTCCACTAGGAAATGTCCTTGAAGGTAAAAACTATGCCATTTAAGCATACAACTGTATTCCACATCTCTAATAAAAGAGTCTGGGACAATGTATTTAGATAAATATATAATTATACAAATATATGTATCTATTGATAAAAGACATATATAATTATACAAATAAAGACAAAAATTTGTTATCGATGCATAACAAATGTGAAGAAAACTGATGGTACCTGGTTATTAAAAGATATAACATGTGGTGTCTTAAAGGCCTGAAGTTAATTAAATAAGCAGCCATCTAGCAGGGAAACAACAAAGTCCAGATGGAAGAAGCACACCAGTCTGTGTTTCAAAAGGAATTGGTATCAGAAGTTCAAAACCAAGGTGAGACCTAAAAAGTACCTGTAAAATAATAGGACAATTCTTCAGCGAAGAGCCACGTGGAAGGTGTGGTACAGCACTGAAGAAACACATGCTATATATAGTTCTTTAATATTTAACCCCCTTACTATCACTGTCTTTGTTTTACCTCAATACTCTAGGTAGGCCTTCATATGTTCATTTGTAAAATTAAGTTAATTTGATGCATGAAAGCTTTGATAGATATCCTTTCAGGAAACCATAACATGAGTAGTGATTCCCTGATGATACAGGAAGTGGAGAACGGGGGATCTGACAGGAAAGTGTGTAACTCCACTTGAGTGGAAGAACAACGGAAATGTATGTGAATGGATATATTGGATGTTAGAAGATATAACGATAATAATATATAATAGGAAGGGTTTCTGGGGGCAGGGTGTGGGAGGAAGGGAATGAAGGGGAGCTGCTATCAAGGAGTTCAAGGAAATGTTTTAAAAGTGAGGCTGGCAACAATTGTACAATTATACATGATCTAATTGAATTATGGATTGTTAAAATATCTGTATGAGCTCTAAATAGTATGATTAATTTTAAAAAAGAGTCTGGCACACAGAAATTGCTCAATGAATAAAAAATTTTCCCCATGTATAAGGTGACCAGATGTCCCACTTTTTAACAATGTAACTACATCCCACGGCATTTAAAAATTAAAATAGATATATTACAATACTATTTTTGAGTGCTATGAAAAATTTTGTTGCTCCATACAGACCAAATTTTTATCAATCCCCCTCCCCTACTCAATGTTTTCCAGTTTAAAATCTGGTCACTTTATGTCATGTATAAATCATTGTAAGCATCAACTAGATCCTGATATAATATAGTGGGTTTCATTACAGAACTTTACAAAGTAGCGTTGAGAAGATAGCTTTATAGATATTGAAACTCCATACAAATATATATCCTTACTATTGTGTTATAAGCACAAATGATAGAAGAGTTAAATATTTTATTGATGGTTAAAAAATATCCATCCATCCCATTGGATACAGGTAAGTCCATGTAATTATAATATAGGAATCAATTTTGACTTTGTATTAGTATTTGATAGGAGAAAAATATCACAGAAGGGAAACAAGAATTCCTCAATTTGGCATTCTTAATAACCCACTGAATATTGTTTAAATTCATTAGATTTGTATTCTTAATCTTTTGGAATTTGAGAGTCACTCTCTCCCCCAGTGGCAATTCCCATTACTCACCACTAGAGAGGAGTACTAAATGGGTCACTCAAAACTTTTGATCCTTACTGACTCAATATCTTTCTTTGTGTTTGAATTGCTATCCTCCATAAAACATTCCCCAAGGTTAGTCTCCTGTCAGAAGTGAACTTCCACTACTCTAAACTACTAGTAAGACAAAGTTCATGAACACAATGTATAGGTTGGAAAAGTCTATGGAAGCATTATTCTAGTGCCATTGAATCCATTTGGACTCAGTGACCCACATAATATTTCCAAGATCGAAAAACTTTGATGGGAGTGGAGAGCCTCATCTTTCTGCTGTGTAGTGGCTAGTGGGTGAGAGCCACCAAGGATGTGGTTTACAGCTGAGCATCCAACCCACAATGGCATCAGTAGTACTGAAGAAAAGATTTGACTTTGTTATTTTAATGAATCGATTTCTCCATATATATATTTCTCTTACTAATGCAGTTTTATAATCACTTATAATCACCAGTTATACTGTTGATTCCTTTTTCTAAACTTCTGAAAGTAATTTCCATGTCTTATCCATTTGTGCTTTGTACATAATGCATATTCATACATGAAAACAATGAATAATATAATCAATTCTCATTATTCTTGGCAGTCACATTCAGAAAATCAGAACTTGGTGACTGTGAAATCATTACTTCTAGAAAAATACAGGGTGAAGTTCTCAAGAGCCTCTGGTCACAACATTTTTAAAAACTGATCAATATATACCTTTGTTTTAAATCTGTTTCTATTTGTTATATACACTGTTGATTTTCTAACACTGTAATCACAAAAACTCATGCCAGAATGAAGCCTATCAAAGAAATGCACTATACTTGCGGTCTATTTTATTTTACTTATTTATTTATTTTGTGGGCATCACTGCCCCCTGCTGGGAATGGGAGGGCCAGCCTTGCTCCTGGAGAACTGCTGCTGGATCTGAAACGTCAGCCCTGTGGGCCACAGTCTGGCACACAACCACTACGGCGCAGGGGCTCATCCCTTAGGGTCTATTTTAAATAGCAAAATCATCAACAAAAATGATAAAACTGTAACATTAAACAAACTGAGTAAATGGGCCTTATTTATATATAGCGTGAGAGCTGTAGTGAAAAGGCCAAGTAGTGCCTTGTTGACTCCAGCTGAAAACGAGTATATCGGGCAACTCAAACTTTTTGTCACTCTGCACACGTCAGTGGATATAACCAGAAAACATCAGAAAAACTGATGTTGGTATTACATATACACTTTGACGAGAAGGATAATTTGCAAATACAGGAAACAGATGGACCAATGCACCAACAGACAGATACAGCCAAGAACAGACGTTTACTGGTATCATTTATTGGTTTTTGAATTTTCAGATGGGCCCAACTGATTTACTTAGCACATATGTACCATCACTTGGGATCTCAATTCCTAGAATCAACAAACTATTTTTACATGGTCTATAAATTTTCACTAAATTTCATAATACCAGAAATCACTGAACAATATAGTTTAGTCAAAAAATCTAAGGAAGTTGATACATCTGTTTTCACATATAACCTTTCACCACACACATATTTTAAATGTGTTTGTTGTTTGTTCACCTTAAATATGAAACCTTAATTTCATCATCAAGCCAGAATGTTTTTAGAATACCTTCATAAAGTCCAGTGGTTTCATGAACTATATAAAATATTTTAATATTCATCAAATATAGACAAAATTAATGAGCGTAAATTTGTTTAGACTAAAACAACTTTTAAAGTCAAAAGTATCACTTTTTGAAGAGGACATAGAGAAATATTTTCAAATATTGTCCCTATATTTTAGTCTATACTTGCAACGGCATCAAAATAAAATGTCAGCAGAGAACAAACCATGCATTTATTCATTCATTCACCCAAAATATATTGAGCCCTACTATGTGTAAAGCATTTGAAGGGCAAAAAGAACAGAAGCAACACAGTTAAATTCTTACACAAAAAGAATCTCATTTTCTCTATGAATCTTCCCTCATATGCTCTAAACCACATTCTTAGTGTATTTATAGTCACAGGCACACTATTAAATTTTATTAAATGTCATCCTTTTAATGACTTATTTCACATAGGTGAGCTAAGTGCAAAATCCTTTAGCATGGACAGACTGCACTGGAATTCATTTCTATGCTTCATTCTGATCCAAGTATAGGATAAGGACCACTTAGTTGTTTAATAATTATAAGTGGATTGGTTGATAAAAATATTGGAAGGCAGTTATATTTGAATCTTGAAAATTCTAACAAAATAGCTAATTCAAATAAGAGGATTATCTACAACTCATTTCCATTTCTCTTTGGAAGGTATTTCTATGCTGAATTTGATAATTGAGTGCATTGGAAGGTTTGAGAAGACATTTCTTTTTTTTCCTAATTATTTTATTGGGGGCCCTTATACCTGTAAGAGCTGTGAGAAGACATTTCTAACAAAATAATTGCAATGCTAGTTCCCTACAGTGGCCAAAACAAGGACACTATCTCACCCTTCAAATACATGTGATGGAGTAACAATAACATCTATTGAATTTTTCCTTAGCACTAACCCTACTTATAAGCAATTGAATTATCTGGTGATATTTCTTGTTATCTCTTTATCCTTTAAACTCCTTGACTATCTTCTGCTTTAGAAGAATACAATATACCTTAAATTTATTTATAGTTGTCCTAAGAATTATTAAAGTATCTTTCCTGTAGTATACAATTGTCTGTAGATTCTAATTGTTGTACATTTCTCTTTTCTATAGAAGTGTAAATTTCCATAGTAAGGTATACATATTTTGTTAACTTCACAAGAGTTCACTATTTTTAAATGACCTACCCTTTCTGTCAGTCTAAAACAAAGCAAACTTTTAAAAAAACCAAAAAGTAGATAAAACGGTGATGCACAAAAGTGAATTATGACCATTAATTTAAAAGTAAAAATTCTTTATGGGAAAATTATGTTGTGAGATTTCACAAAGAATGATAAATAATTATAGCATTGCACAAGCTAGAAAGCAGGTTCTAATGCATTATTATGCTTAATCCTAATAACACCATCATGTGTGGTAGACAGGTATTGAATGTCTTAGTTTTACCAATGGGAAAACTTAGTGACTTTACAAGGTCCCAAGGGCTAAGGCTAGTACACAGGTCTAGTAATACTCAGACCAAAAATCTGTTCATTAAAGCATAATAATAATAATGTTCTGTACTGGTGTAGATCATTAAAAGTACTTTAAAATGTATGGAGCATATAAAGGGAAAAGAGTCTATCTCCTTACTGTGCAAAATAAAGTGGGAGCTTTTTAGGTTCTGAGACAGATCCATGAAAAAGAAATATGAAAAATAGTGAATATAAAAAATGGCTGCGCAGGACTGCGGCCCACTGGTATGGAGGTTAAAATCCAGCAGTGGCTCCACAGGAGCAAAGGCTGGGCCTTCTACTCCCACCAACAGAGGGCAGTGATGCCCCCCCCCCAATTTTTTTTAAAGTTGTGAATATATTTTATAAAGCCATAGCACAAGTGGAAGGGGGTGTATAGATATTTATTTTTGATGAGTTAATGAAGGAATTATACCTTGACCCTTGAAACCATTTCCAACCCAATAACTCTGCACATAAGGAAACTGGTGATTTCTCACTGATACATTTTGGGAAGCTTTTCTATCATTCTTTTAAAAAAACTTTCCCTTTGAGTTTTGTTTCTCACCATTAATGAATCCCTTAACCCAAGGGTTGGCAAAGTCTTGAGACCGAAGAGCCAAGCCTGCCCCTCCTAACAACTTTAACATCACTCAAGAGTCTTAAACGTGTTTTTCCAAACAAATGAAATCACCGTAGTCTGAAATAATAGTCTTCTAATCTTTTCAATGTCACTTCAGAGCTGCACGTTCACATTGAAAGTGCCGCATATGGCTTGCGACCCACAGTTTGCCGACCACTGCCTTAACCCAACGTAAATAGGCAATATATGATCTCAGTTGAAAATATACCTACATATACTTCATGTGACATATATGTATGTGTGTACATATACACTGCAAGTATAATTTTCAGTAACGTTTATTACATGCTTCTCTGCACTTCTAAATTCACTAATGAGCTGGGACAGTTGGGTATCCTACAATTTACCTTGCTAACACAAAAAGAGTGTCATATGATTACTAAATATATCAACTTAATTTCCTTTCCTGAATTTTATTTTTAGTCTTTCTCTTACTTGGGTGATTAATTCCCTTTAATCTAAAAATTAAGTGCTGGGGAGAAAAGAACAATGTATATTAAAAAAGAAAGTTTACGTGACATGTTTTTATAAAACTATGAAAAAGATGAGGTGCCCTGGTGGCATAGTGGCTTATACAATCAGCTGGCATCCACAATGGCAGCAGTCGGGAACACCAGTTCCTCTGACGGAGAATGATGAGGCTTTCTAGTCCTTGAAAGAATTCGTTTTGCAAACAGCAGCTCTGTCTTGTCCTGTACGGTCCCTTTGAGTCAGAGTTGACTCAATGGAAATAAATTTTTTAGACTTTAAAATATCTTAATGAGAAACTAGTGAACAGATTTCTATCGCATAAAATTTGGCTATATAATTCTATATTTGAAAAAATATAAATTATATTTGGCTGCAAGGAATATATTACTTGAAGAGTTTTGTTAACTGAATCATTACTAGCTATAAATTATCTGAGTGTTTAGCACACTTTCATAAATAAAAATAAGCTTTAATCAATTTTCAATCAAAATAAAGAGGAAAATTATAGATTCATTGCAGTTATTTAATTATGCTCTTCTAGATAACAAAATTGACTTACATAATACCTATATGTATGTAATCAGGAAAGATATTTGACAAGGGTTATATCCTTTCACAATACTTATTCAATGTGTATTCTGAGCAAAGAATCTGTAAAAGTGCACTCTATGTAGAAAAACAGTGCTTCAGGATTGGAGGAAAGCTCACTAACATCATAAAAACCACAAAAGAGTTAACCTCCCATGCTGAAGTCCAAGAAACTTGAAGCACTTACTGAAGAAATTAAAAGAATTCAGCCTTCAATATGATTATAACTCAATATGAAGCCAAACGAAATTGTCACAACTGGATCAATAACCAACATCATGGTAAATGGACAAAGGAATGAAGTTGCTCAAGTTTCATTTTGCTGGCATTTGCTTCTATTACTCTCCTAGAAGCAGTAGAACAGAAAACAAATCTGCTGCACAAGACCCCCTTAAAGATTTCAAGAGCAAATATGGCATTTTGAGGACCAAGATCCACATGACTAAAGTCCGTCTTTTCAATCACCATACACACAAGTGAAAGCTGAACAATAAAAAACGAAAACTGGAGAAGGAAATATGCTTTTGAAATATGCACTGTTACAGAGTGCCATTCTTATTTGATAAGGAACAATTACATTTGTCTTGGAGGAAGAACACTCCAATGGCTCCATCAAAGCAGATGTTCCAGAGTTCTCATACACATTGAATAAATTTTCAGGATAGATGCAACAATGGAAAGTGACATCTGTTGCTAAGTAGAGAGTCAGACAAAGAGAAAAGGAAGGCCCTCAACAAGATGGACTAACACTGGTGGCAACAATGGACTGAAACATAACAACAACTGCGGAGATGCTGCAGGGTCAGGCAATATTTCACTTGGTTGCACAAACAGTCACTCTCTAAGTTGGAACCAAAAAGACAGCACTTAACAACAACACTACAAAAATACCCAAAATAATGCAGGCTTACTAAAGAACTTACTTCTTCAAGTTCTTTTTTTGTTTTGTTTTGTTTTATGTCGACTCAAGATGACTAAATCCCATGAAGCCATTTTTAAAATTATTTGAGTGTTTAACTTCTGGTGAAGATGATGGGAATTAACCAAACTGTGGAGGAGGTACGTGAACTCTTTCAGACAAATTTATGTTCTGTAAAACATATTTTCCCAGATGAGTCTTTTGTGGTCTGAAAGGCGTCATGGACTCCTTAACATGTCTTCTCACAATTAGCAACAGCTACTAAATGCCATCAATCCCCTGAGTGAAGTATGGAAAGCATAGTTCATGCATTTTCAGTTTGAATTTGAAACAAACAGGAGTTCCCAAAGAGAAAAAAACACAAGCAAATATATATTTAAAATGGTTAAGTCCCATCTTAGTAACAATTTCGACCTAAGCAGAGTTTATTAAGAGATAATTCTCAACATCTATATTTTAAATAAAAATATTCTAAGGAAATGACATTGGAAACGTGCTTAGATTCACTTATTTTGTCAAATGGAGCTTATACCAGAATAACAATGCTAAGTTATCTATTTACTTGAGAGAATGTTAAGTTTAATATTATCATTACACAATGAATGCTAATCTAATTAAATAAATATATATTAAGCATTTGTTTCCTGCAAAACGTTGGGCTAGGCTTGCTGAACAGGACTCAAAGATGAACAATCTGCATCTCAAAAGCATTTCTAACACAGTGTACAAAACCGACATGTATATGACCAGTGTATATTCAAGCCAGCAAGTACAATAATCTACGTAGTAAAATGTTATGAGAACACAGGGGAAAAGGAAATTAATTCTGATTGCTATGATTAGGGAAGGATTTCTGCAGGAGATGGTCTGGCAGCTAATTTTAAAATTGGTTTACAATTCTTTCATAAAGAAATATTTTCCTGTTTGAGGGATCCTGGAAAGGAAACAATAAAATCATTTTACATTGACCAAATGCAGACTTCATGTCAGCTTTCTGAAATTCTCCAATCTGGGGAGTAGTACATGTACTGGTGTAAACGTGAATTTTGGTCCTTAACTGCTTCCTACATGTATGCTTTTAAAAATATAATTGAACCTCTGAAACTTCACTTTTCTCTTATTTAGAATGTGATTAATAATAGCACTACATTAAAGGAATAATTTGAAGATAACTTGAAAAATATTGAGTAAATACAGCCACAGACTTTACATGGAGTCAATTTTGACCCATGGCAAATCTATATTTCAGAATAAAAGTGTTTGCCCCCATTTCTTCTCTGTCTTTCTGTATCATATCCTGTAATAAAGAGTATTTTATGCAACTTTTATTATGCCACAATAAGAAGCAATTACCGATAATCTATATGTGAAATATTTTTTAGCATTGCCAGACCTATAAAATGACCAACCAAATTAGGACACACAAAGTCTAAAATAGCATGAACATACAGTGTTCACGGGCACACTTCAAAGCTATAAGGGACTTAATTCTGAAATATTGGATGTAATTCTAAGGGAATGAGTTTGGCAGTACCATACTCATTTATCCTCATTGGGATTCCCACTGGAACTGAACGCTTGCTCCAAAACAACAAGTTGAAAGTTTGTCTGTGCTATGATGGTTTAAATGCTGCTGTGATGCTGAAAGCGATGCTACCAGCACTCCAAATACCAAGAGGGTCACCCCCTGTAGACAGGTTTCAGCAGATCTTTTAGACAACTATTAGAAAGAAAAACTTGGACATCTATTATGAAAAAAACAAACTGGGAAGTAAAAATCTTAATGCATAGAAGAGGCACTGTCTCAGACAGTGTTGGCAGATAAGCTACTAAGGTGGAAAGACTCTCAAAATATTGTAGGAGAAGAGCTGCGCCATCAAAGTAGGGACAGCGAGCAGATATCAAGCCTCAAAGAACAAGAATCACATCACTACGAATGAGGGGGAGAGCAGGAGGGGGACCCAAGGTCCACTTGTGGACAATTGGACACCCTCTTACAGGGGCATCCTGGGGAGGTGACAGGTCCGTTAAGGTGCTGTGAGGTGGCAATGAAGCATAAAACTTTCCTCCCCTCAACTATCATGGTGCCAAGTCTACTTTACAAATGTGGCTAGACTGGAGGAGGTACACTGGTAGATATGGTAAATAGAAATACAGGGAACCCAGGACAGATAAACCCCTTGGGGCCAGTAATAAGAGTAGAGCTACTATATAGGTGAAGGGAAGGTGGGGTAGAGAGGGGAAGCCAACTACAAGGATCAACACATAACCTGGGCAAGGAGAGACACTGGACAGTGTAAAGTATGACAAAAATAATGATTTATAAAATATTGAGGGTTGGAAGGGGAGGGGCTAGCAAGGATGGAGGGGAGGGGAGGAGAAGCTGATATCAGGGGCTCAAGTGGAAAAGCAGATATTTGGAGAATGATGACGGCAGCAGGCATGTGAAGGTACTGGGCACAATATATATATTTATGTATTGCGCAAAGCGATGTATGATCCCCAATAAAATGATTAAAATAATTTGAAAAAGAAATAAAGGATTGATAACTGGAAAAATATGTCCTTGGTGATAGAAACAACCATGGAGATCTTACCATAGGATTTTGTAAGACCAACAACCTATTCTATGCCAATACCTTGCTATAATGATATAAACTGCAACTGTAATAAAAGTCCTCCCTGTAAGGAATACAAGAACCAAATTGACTACATCTGTGAGAAGAGACCATAGAGAAACTCCCCATTATCATTCAAAAGATAGCCTGGGACAGAATTTAGAGTGGGCATATTCACGTCTACATACTCATATGCACATATTGAAGCAGGATTATAGGATGCCCTTGAGCATTAACTCATGAATTTAGACACTATTTCAAGACAGCACTTGACTTATTGAACTGTAAAGACTGAAGAACTGATGAATTATGAGATGATATCAAAACCATGATGCAAACATCTCATTTTAAAAAAAGAAAAAAATGAGTAAAGTGTACGCAAGGTGAAACATTACAACTTATTCTTCAACTAGGAGTAAGTAAGTAATGCTAATGGCAAAAATTATGAAGCAAGAGAGTTAAACAGATTTAAATGGCCAGTTCAAGAAAACAAACTAATACATATCAATAAAATATCCAAAGATGTGGAGCTAGGCAATCAAAAGGAAAGGTACATGTTCTGTATTTCTCAAGCTGAAATAATCAAATAAAAATGTCAAGTCTCAAATTGCAATGTTGAAGGATCTTATGACAAAATACTGAAAAACATGAGAAGAGATAAAATAAGATGAAAGGGAAATACAGAATCACTGTTACAAAAAGGTTTGTTTAACATTCATTCATTTCAAAACTGATGATATTGACGGGAGAAATAAAATCTGTACTGAAGACAGTAGGAGCATAAAAGCTCAAGGAGTCAAAATATACCTATTGAGAAGATACAATAAACAAATGCAACAATGTCAGGACCCATGAGTCTGTGGAAAACAGATATTACAATGACCATTTAAAAGGAAGATGACCCAAGAGAATGCAGAAAGTATCAAACAATAATATCATTAATTATCACATTGAAGTAAAAGTTTTCTGAAGATGTTTCAATCATACAACATAAAACTTCTTGAAATTCAAGTCATACTCAAGAGGAAAAAGAATGAGGGTTATCATTTCTGATATAAAACCAATTTTTGCTAAGCAGATACTAGAAATAAGTTAACCAGTGTCATTATTTTTGACTAGGCAAGGACATTCAACTTTATGTATCATAACAAATTATGGATATTATAGCAAAGAATGGGAATTTTGTAACAATTATGTTCAATTGGAACCCAACCACAAACTAAGTGGCTGATTCAGCATGGTTGAAAATCAGGAAAGTTATGTGTCAGTACATATATTATAATATTGAGCAAGTAATCTCAGAAAGTACACTGTATGAAAGCCATGGCATCAGGACTGGAGGAAGTCCTCTGATATGTAGATGACACAAAGAATGGAATAATTGATTTATAAATATCAAAGACTACAGTATTCAAAATAAACTTGAATACTAAGAAATTTTAAAAAATAACAACTAATTCAATAAGCAACCTTATGATAATTGGAGAAGAAATTGCAGTTGTCAGACATAGCAATTTACTCGAATCTCCAATCAATGCCCATAGAACCAGCAGTTGAGTAAAATCAAATGTTACATAGTTCACTGGGGGAAAATGCTACAAATGATTTCTTTTCAAAGTGTTAAAAACCAAGATGTATCTTTGAATATTAAGGTGTGCTTGACCAGGCCATCATATTTCCAATTGCCACACAGGGATGTGACAGCTAGAAAAAAAATAAGGAATACAGAAGAATTGGTACCTTTGATATATAGTGCTAGCATGAAACATTAATAATTAAATATCAGGGACTACCAGAGAGCAAAAAAATCCATCTTGGAAGAAGTACAGCCAGGATTCTCCGAGGACAGGGAGACTTTGTCTCTTGTGTTTCGGACCTCTTATCGAATGTCTACATCCACTGGAGAGGAACAGCAGACTTGGAAAAGTAGGGTCACTATAGGAAGATCCTCCATGAGATGGATGCACACAGTGGTGAAATAATGGCTTCAAACATAGTCACAATCGGAAGGTTGGCTCGAGAAGCAGTAGGGTAGGGTTTTCTTGAACGGGGGGGTCACAAGGAATTGTAAATGACTGAAAGACACCTAAAACACAGGACCAACTTCGTGGATAGGGAAACAACAACCATATTCTACTCTTGAGATGTTTCTCTGTATGTGGTTTTAGAATTTTGATTCTAGGTCAGTTTTAGATGGGTGGAAGTGGCCCTGGTCTCATAGAGATTATATATTGTGCTAAGTCTAAGGCCCACGTTGTTGGTACTTTGAAACCACCAGCAGCCCCATAGGAGAAAGACTGGGTTTTCTGCTCCTGTAAACAGTGACAGGGCTGGAAACCCACTGGGGTCGCCATGAGTCAGCATCTCATTGATTGTAGTCAAATAGAAGTGTGAAACATCATCCTTCCCTTTATAAAGGTGATTTTTTGTTTGTTTTTGTGGCATCACTGTCCTATGGTGGTCATGGGAGCTACGTAGCATGGCTCTTGGAGAAGTGCCACTGGATTTGAACCACCAAGCCCGTGGGCTGCAGTCCTGCACTCAACCACTATGCCACCAGTGCTCAGCCCTATAAAGGTGGTTTTAATGGTACCCATAGCTGAAAAAATGTTTCTACATCTATTTTTAAATATTGTCTTAATAAAGGGTAATGAAATAAAAAAAATAACATAATCTCAGTACAGTGGAGACCCCAAAATCTGTTTTGAATTGCGTGGAAAGGAAAATGTGCTTTGTCAGTAACTTGATTTCTAACTACTTCCAATGACTTTCCCTGTAAATATGAGGAAATCCCAGGTGCTGATAGTTGACAGGGTGTTAATATCATTAACATTCTGTCAGCACTCTTGTCAATGTGTTAATGGTGCCCCTGCTGTGCAGTCAGTCCCTATCCTCCACTTGGTGAAATGATTTAGCCAGCAGTCAATCAAAGAGCTAAGCTGGTTTCCAGCAACAGACAGCCCTGCCATTGACAAAATCTATGTGAGTACATTTGGTAAGAAATTTGTCAACAGGGTGGAAGCAGCAAGGTCAACATTGTAGTTAATGTGATTTTTAGACGGTTTAAGATGTGAAGAATGGGCTACAACACATATTTAAAAATCTGTGAATACAAATCTCAGAATAGATTTCTTTACTTTTGGAAATAGTAAGGAAGTATAAGTAAAGTGTAATTTTGATTTAAAACAAACAAGCAACTCTTTTGCTGCCACCCAACTGGTCAAGATGAATAAAAATATTGGCAAGCAGCAGTCTGTTTCCTGGGCTCCCTCTTGGTTCCCTCGAACAGGAGATAGTAAAACTTGGAACCAAGTGTGAATATGAATGAAAATCCAAAACAAAGTGTACTGGATTCGAAATTCAGAAGCAGACTTCGTCACTCCTAGTCATCTTAAAAGATAGAAATACATTGCCTCTAAAACTGCATGGATTCACGTTGTGTCTGTGGTTAGAGATTTTATGAGTTTTGTAGTAATCCTCACAGGACTTTAACTCAATACAAAATCACAGGTAGAGTGGGGTCAATTTTATCATCAGTTATGGGAAATAACCCTCATTTAATGATTGGAAAAACTTAATAAGCTGAAATATACAAAATGAAGAAGTGCTCTACACAATAAACATTCAGTGAATGGGAGAGAACAGTGGAATTACTTTATTAATTTCTATAAACTAGCTTTGATTCATGATATGAAACTTCTAATACCACTGTTATGAAGAATACTAAAAACTTTCCTTTTGAAAAAAATAGACATAACCAATGAATTTCCCATGTGATTAGATATTTGCATAAAGTACTTTGCAACAAAATAACTAAAAGAAACCAAACAAACCACAAAACAACCCACTGCCATTTAACATTGAATCAATTCCAATTCACGGCAACCTTATAGCGCAGTGAAGGGCTGCCCCTTGAAGTTTCTGAGATTGTCACTCTTTGCAGGAATAGAACGCCCACCTTTCTCTCTCAGAGCAGCTGGTGGTTTTGATCTGCTGACCTTGCAAACTACAACCCAAGCTTATTATGTCCATAATGTACCATTTTTGGAATCCTGGAACCTCTCTTTTATGATTTGTAAAATAATTCTCCCCATTTCTCCCTTTCTCGTAATCTTTCAAACTTAGTTTTTCTTGGTATGAAATTTCCTGAAAAATAGTAAAGCCTAGTCAATAGGCAACAGAACTCAAGTAAAATATATATATTATAATGAGTATGCATTTTGTCTGTCTATTCCCAGAAGACCGAACCTTTCAATAATTGTCCAAGGTGTCTTCAAAGCAAGAGTAACTTGGGAACAGTTCTATCATGATACTTCATTAATTTATACCTTTTAGCCACTCAACTCCATTCTAACTTTGTCAATGAAATAATTGCTCTATATTTTATTCATTTATTTATTTAAATTATGATATGCAAAGTCAGAGCCCCATACATTTTAATGTTATTTTCAATCCCCTTGTGGACAAATATTCACACTTTAGTGCCACTTAAATGAAGAATAACCATTCATCTGTAACATACAGATACAGAAGGCTGTGGATTTTCATTTTAAAGTTCCTTAATTACCTGCATATAGAGAGAAATAAAATAAGGAGTCCATGCCAAGTTCATGAGGGTTTGAAATTACTTTTCTTTTTCTAAATGAACAACAAAGCCTCTTCAATGCTGTAAGCTTTTGTGTGGCTAAATGCCAGCTTGAGAAGAAAATGTTTAAACCAAAGAGAGACTCCAGAATAAAATTCAAATGTAGGAAGAAAGAACCTAAATCAAAAGGTGAAAAATGGAGATGATGGTTCCAGCTCCAGGAAAAAAAATCCAATCAACAATGAAATGAAACCTTTGCATTGAGTATCCCAATGTGGGCAGTTATACCACCCAGGGTTATTTGTTTGCGGATTTCCTGCCTCCAATAACCCTCAGATTTGAGTTTCCAATAATTCCTGTTTATGAAAGCATTCAGCAACACTAAGTGAACACATGAAACACAGCGCTACTTCATGAGCCAAAACACCGAGAGGGGGGAAATTAAATTTTAAATAAATCTAAATTGCTCTTCTCAATTAATTTCAGTTCAGTTGCATGGTTTTCAAATTTGACTAGGAAAGAAAGCATATCAAGGAAAGAAAAGGCAACAGGTTTAACCTTGAAACAAGGTGACAGCTATAAAGTTGAAGGAATTTACTTATTATCAGATAAAGAATTTACAGTATTTATTCCCTCTAGAGATATAAAATAGTGAATCAATCTGCAGTTTCTGATATTTATTTAAACCCAGAGAATGATGGTATGACTTTAACTTTTGAAAAGCAAAACAAAAAAGAAAGTCATCTGTGATATAGTTTATCTTTAGACTACAGATTGAACATTTTACAAATTTAGCTAAATGACATCTCTCGGGGTTTATTTCATTTCATTCTATAATTCTTATGGCATACCATATATGAGAGAGGTTTTAATGGCAATTATCTAGCAAGAAATGCCTTTAATATTAAACATATTTTGACTTCAATTTAGTTAACTATATCCTTTGCTGGTCAATTCATTTATTCATCCAGTCATGTATTTGTTTACCCTCCACAATCCTTTCTGCCTCTGTATATTAGTCATCCCTCAATTACCATTGAGGATGTATGTGTGTCCTCAGAAAATGCTGGCAGACACAAAAAGGAACCAAATTCTAATTTAAAAAAAGACAAAACAATAAATCCAATAATCTTCAGTTGATTGCTTTCTCTTAACATTTTGTTACGTAAGAAGATTCTTCACTATATTTTAGGTATAATCAAAGCCATAAGACTTACCTTGTATGTCTTGCTGGCCTGCAAATAAAATTTTATTTTGAGAAAAGATGTTTTATCCTAATTATTGATCCTTTTTCTACACTACCTAGTTCAAGGGCATCATAAAATAAAATTGATATTTCTTAAAAAAAAAGATAAAATGTCACATGCACCCAAGTTCATTCATGTGATATCAATAGACTATTATCTCCCAAACTAAACAGATAGTTAGGAAAGAAGTAAAGTAATAAATGCAAACCAACAAATATGCAAAATGCCAAACTAAGTAAAGGATATTGTCATCTTTTTCACAAACTGATCATGTAGATTTTCTGTCTGGGGGAATTTCTTGATGTCACGTTCCAGACGAATGATTTGTTGTTCCATTGAGTAGAGGTTGCTCTTGAGAATCTGAGCTGAAACTAAAGAACAATGCACAATTCATTAAGAACACTTCATCAAATCTTCCAAAAACAACTAAATGAAAACAATACCGGGCTGAGCCCCGGTGGTGTAGTGGTTGTGCGCGGGACTACGGCCCACTGGTACAGAGGTTCAATTCCAGTAGTGGGGCTGGACCTCCTACTACCACCACCGGACAGCAGTGATGCCTCCCCCCCCCCAAAAAAAAAAAAAGAAAGAAAACAATACCATGTAGAATTTTTTTTTCTTCTTCTTAATCTGGAGAAGAGTTTCATGAAGTCAACTGACATTTTTCAAAATTACTGCTCATAAAAATTCCACTTTCTCTGAAATAAGTGGAAATATGTAATATAATATACCAAATCATCATGTTTAATATGAAAATGTCACCATTTTAGTCTGCCATTAGTTCAAATGAATCCATTTCTATTTAAATTTATTGATGGAAATCCTAATATTTCATTCTTTAAAATCTAATTTGAAGATTAAAGGGAAACCAAGGTTCAAAGGGATCTTATCTTATTAATGCATGTTCTTGGCTATTGCAAATGATTTAAAGTTAAATTATAGAAAAAGATCAAATATTTTTCTTTTACAGAAACTGCCTGATTTTTTTTACTCATGTGCAATCTATGGTAAAAATTCCAGTCTTTAATTCTTTTTATACACAGTGATATGAAAATTATTTGTTGATACATAAAGAGAACTGAGAGTAAACGCCAGTGAACACATATGTACCTATACACCCACAAAACTTCCAAACACCTTTAAACACCAGCGTTAATTGCATTAATCACCCTTGTCTCTATGCATTTCTTTTTTCTTCTCACTGACAATTAATAATTTTAAGTAGTGTATTCCAAATGCTATCTAATTGATGTAAATTTCCCCTTCTTTCATGATGTCTTCTTTATAGAGGTACTATTTTTAACCTATGACTATTTCATGGATACTTTATTACTGCATGCCTGATGATTAGGTATAAAGGCAGTTATACAAACTGCACAGATTTTAAGAGGAAAGCTTTTCTTGTGAAAGAAAGTGAATATAGGTGAAAACAAGTGTTGCAATTCGACAGGTAGCCTATGACATTGTTGTTTTCATTCATTTTTAATGCAGGCATCTCAATATCTATGAAAAAGAATTAGATCAATATTCTCACTTTTTTTGCCTTAAGTAAATTTTCTCTCTTTCAAAGAAATATCACTACTACAATCAAAAGTCTAAGACATGGACAAAATCAACCCTCTGGCAAATATTCAATCAAACTCTTCTGATACAAATTCATCACACTGACATGCATACCTTAATAACTCAGTGAGGAGAAATTGCCTAAAACACACATGGAAGTTCAAGAGATGGGAAATCAAACACTAATAGGAAAGACATATTTCCCCCTCATGAATCTGTCAGTTTCAATACCTTTGTCTAATTTAGTCCCATTTGTTTAGATCTGACAAGCTTGGAAATCATTCTTTACAAGAAGAGTGTAAGACAATTTGTCTCATCAAAATTTTCCTAATGGCTTGGCAATCATTGCTTGCTTTGTTTAAAGGGTGAATTTGCTTTGAGGGGAACCTGAATTCTTTAACTTGGGTTTTACTTTCATATTTCTGCTAGTATTTCTAAAGGTTTTTCCATTCTCATTTCTTTGATTAAAAACAAACAAAAAAGAGTGATGAAACAAATTGACTAGCTGTGTATAGCATTTATGCTATGCTCTGCAAACAGGCAGGGAAATGAAGCAAAGTGATGGCATCTGAGGAAATTGTAAATATACAGTAGGATCCGTTGTATTTGGAGGGTCATCCTCTGGAATTTTTGGTTTTAATTATCCATTGACACATGAACCAAATACCCTTGTGTTCAGCCCATGGTGAATTATAGCTATCGTGGGAGACAGGGTAGACTGCCCCTGTGGATGTCAGTGACTGCACCTCTTCATGACAGTCCAAAGACTCATTTTTCCCACAGGAACAGCTACTGACCTTGTGATTCGCATAGCTCATTATGCCCTCCCATTCTCCTGCTAAACCCAAAGTCCACATTTTGAATGTACCACAGTCGGTCTTTGAAAGAAAAGCCCTGGCATTCTCCCTCTTGTACAGATTTTCAGAGGAGCCCTGGCTGTGTGGTGGTTACAGCTTGAGCTGCAAACCTTATGGTCAGCAGTTCAAATCCACCAGCAGTTCTGTGGGACAAAGACTGGGCTTTTTGTTCAAGTAAACATTTCAAGTCTGGGAAAACCACAGGGGGTCATTAGAGGTTAGCACTGACTTTATAGAAGTGAGTTTGGTTTGGATAGCATTGATTCAGAATCAGCAACGTGGTAAGTATACTACCAGGGCTCTTTCTCCTGCATACAATCCAAGCTCCAAGCTCCAAACTCCCTGCCATGAAGTCACTTCCTGCTCACAGCAAACCTACATAGCCTAGAAAACCCCAAGGGGAGGTTCTGCTCAGCCACCAGGGTTGCTTTTGTTTGGGATGGAATTTGCAGCATGGCGGAATGTGGGGGTGGTGGGAGTGGTGGGAGAATGCAAGTGAACGGAGGCAGCAGAACAACAGACAACATGGCGATTCCCACTCATGATGACACTACAGGACACTACAGGGCCAGCTGTCCCATTGAGTTTCGGGGTCTGTAAATGTGTAGAGTAGCAGACAATCATCTCTTTTGCACAGAGAGGAGCTTGTGGGTTCCAACCACTGCACTTGTTAGCAAAGAAAGCCAAACCCCACCAAGCCATCTAGATGCAAAATGTAGTCACTCTTATAAGATATGAATTAGTTTGTTTTTACCTTCCTGAGCCATGCTTTCTTCTTTTGCAAAACGAAGATGATACTTTTCTGAAGAGGTATCCATTCCAATTCAATGATTCAACTAATAGAAGGTATTTTCGTTACACCTGGTATATTACTGATAATCTAAAAACACTAGCTTCAAATTTCATTATCCTTTCTCTACACCCTGTCTTCCAACACATAAATCCCCACTATGTATGTGCTACTGGTAATTAAGTAACACATTAGATATAATCTGAGCAATATAAATTCAGACATTCCTATCCAAGACCTTCGCTAAGGTCTGATTTACTTTAATCTTCATCTTCTTTCTAATCAAGGAACTACACCTTTTCTCTTTGTTTTACAAGTAATATGGACTTTAGGTGTGGGTCTAATTAACAATTACACTAATGGTGAACAGGCTATTTATAAAATATATCAGCAAATCCCAACTATAAAGAATACTTCTGAAAATTAAAGCAATATATATATATATATATGTATATAATAGACAATTAAAATTTGGCTACCAAGGCTTGTCTACTATACAAGGAAACAAAAAAATTATAAAAATTAGGATGTGTCTATCTGCCTGCTCTTTGGTCTTGGGTACTGTTTTCGTCCGGCTAGACTAGAGGAACAAATTTCAGAGACATGCATATAGGTATAAGGAAAGGGTTTATATACAAAAGAAATGTGACCCTAAGAAGGCATGCCAATCCAGTCCAGTGCAAAGTCATAAGTCCAATAATAACCCATATGCCCGAAATCAGTCTATAAAGTCTATAAAGTCTGTGACTCAGGAAGTCACAGGTCAGTAGGTGCAGAATTCTGGCGCTGGCAGGAGTCTCCCCATGGCTCCTCACTTCCAGGGCTCAGGTCCATCAACAGCATACCACACCAGCTTCAGAGGTCTGTCTTCATCAGGGCTAAGTCATGTGGTCTCTCCACTGGCTACTCCAGACTCCCAGCTGCCGCTATTCTGTGTTGCCTGTGGTTAATCATCTCTCAAACTAACGCCCAACAACTGGGGAAGATAGCTTCTCATCTTCACGAGGGAAATACCGCGAGATTTCCCAGGAGTCTCAGGTGAAATTCATGCCCACACAGAGGCCTCATCAGCTACTCAATGGCTTTCTCCTGATTAACAGGCCAGACTCCACCCCTACATTTCAAATATAAAACTAACATAAGCACATGACTGCCACAGGTACTTTTACTTCAGCCTTAAGTTGGAAATCAATTTTGTGAATATAACTAATTTGGGCCTAGTCTACCTTATTTCTAATTGAGGGGTGTGCATGTATGTATGTGTGGAGAGAGAGAGAGAGAGAGAGAGAGAGAGAGAGAGAGAGAGAGAGAAGGACTGAGAGCTTGATTTCTACACAAACTCTACACGAGTTTGTAGGGGGGCGGGAAGGGGTTACCTGGAGTCATCAGAACATTTTTAATAACAGAGTGGGTTAGAAATGCTTATCTCCTGCATAGCCTCAGCTTCAGGGTATATTTTGGAGCATGTCATGTCTGTTTGGTAATATAAATTAGGGAGTCTTTAATGGCAATGCAAACATTTTCTATCTGCGTAAATTCCCACCACAGGCATTTTCAATGACGGATCAGTCGGTCTGGTGGCACTTTAAATTTCCTCTCTTTTCATTTTTTACATCTGCTTGTAAATTAATAAATCTGAATTATAATCTTAAAAAATTAAATTATAGCAATTGGGTTCTTACAGCTTTCTTCGTTGTACTTCATAAATAATCTGTTCAGCTCAGTATACTCTCATGAGTTATATATAAGAGAAACTTTTTCCAACAAATCTTATTTATCTACTTTCTTATGTTGAAATATATACATTTACTTTTCCCTGACTTCAAGCAAAAGCATGAAAGTGGTCTGATCTACATTCACAGATTTAAATAGGCAGACTGGCTCAAACTCACAATGAAAACAAATCAAATTATAGGAGACATATCTGAGTCATTTTTTGAATGTAAATACTGTTCACTAACAAAGTATATAAGAGAACTAATATTATTAAATGGGGGAGAGACATTACTCAAGTGACAATCTCTGGGACTCTTTCAACATATGTAATCTCATTGAAATACAAAAGCTTTTTCCAGGAACCTAACAATTTTTCTCTAAGTGAAATTTTTCTATTAATTTTGGCCACTGATGAAGTAACAAAGCACTTCTTATAACTTTGAACTATGAAAGATGAAACAAAAATTTATGGTTGAAAGGCTACATGTGGACAAGTCCAAACATAATGATAAGCAAACTGCAGTTTTCCTTACGTGAATCTATTCAGTTAAAGAATATCAGCTGAGTGGCATGAGGTCAACATGACTCAACCAGAGCAGACATAAAACAGAAAAGGGAAATTAAAAGAAGTCTACATAAGAGGTACAGCTGCATTCTTTCTCACCTGTATTTATAAGTTAACAACTTCATTTTATATGAATGCTGTCTGTGGAAATAAAGCAAATATGTTTACACAATAGCAAAAGCTCATCGATGCAGGCTTCTTGGGCCTTTATTGGAAACAAATCGTAAAAGGCATCCAAGTAAGGAATTCCTATAATGAAAAAAAAATAGTCCAATTCCCAGGAGAAAGTCTTGCTATGAATTCACATGAACCAATAGCACAATTTAATTCTAATTGTTAGTAAATATAGGGGCCATTAAAATGGACTCAAATAGAGAAACAATTGCAGTGATGACACAGGACCAGACTATATTTCACTCAGCCATACTTAGATAGGGCCACTATGGGTTGGAAACGATTAGACATTACCTAACAATAACCACCATTGCCATCACAAGCGTTTCAAAGCATTATCAATTGCTCCTGTACCATGTGCACCACAAGTACTTAATAGGGCCTGAACAGATACTGATATCACAGATACATTATGCATGTTTCTGCAAAAAATGTCACTCACAAACAAAAGGTGTCACTAAGTATTTTTCAATGTCTGTGTTCATGCATCGTCACACATTCTCAGTGTAACATTTTGCTGAGATATGAAGATTCATTAAAACATTAAGTAAACTTACTACTACCATTTGGAAGGTATGACTAAAAATAACTAGGGAAGAGAAAGAATAAGAAACAGTTTCAAGTCCTCTAAGTAATAATTGGCAGTAACAAATTCATCTTTAGCTTGACTAGGGAACCAAGCCCAGTGGATAGCCCAACTTCGCAAAGAGTGGCACTTCTCTCAAGTGCAGTCTCTCTAGTAACTGTTAATCTGTCTGCAGTTAAATGATGGGTGAAGTTTTAAATCAAAGGCTAAAAATAACAACCCCCCCAAACCACAACCCTACAATTTCTTAATCTTGATGGCATTCTTAGCTCAAGACCAGGGTTGTTAAGTACTCATGCAAGTTGAAGTTTCTATAAAGCAGTGCTGGATAGAGCAGTGTTGGAATACTGTATTCTCAACACAATACTTTGTTCTCATCATTTTTAAAACTCATTTGTTTTCCTGCTTAAAAAAAAAGAGACACTGTATCTCCACACCTAAAACTTGAAAAAATTTAATGGGTCAAGTCCAGTCTTTACTAGTTGAGATAACACCAAACTGAATTGGCATGCCCTAGAGATTTCTTTTACAAATGGCTGGAATGGCATTCTTCTCAATGAAAAAAGCGTGTGAGACCTCTGGATGCTGATAAATCCTTTGTGGTAACTCTATACTAATACTTTCACTTCTCCAATTTATATAAATGCATTCTTCTTTCACCTTGAAATTGGAATGACAACGGTAAAAAAGAACCTTGTCGAAGGAGGCTACTTAATGTTACAATAGAAGTGCTTGGAGGAAAAAAGATTATTAAAAAATGTAAGAGTTAAAAGAAGATACAAGCCTGTTGACTAAGGATATAAACAACAATAGTTTTGTTTAAGAAATCTGAAAATACAAGCTGAAAAATAAACAATTTTGAGCATATGGTTATATCAGCATGTGCAGTTATTTCAAAATAATAATAATGGAATATATACCATATTTTGTACAAATAATGTATCTTTTTATGTGTTTTTTTATAAACCACTCTATGTACATTTATAATGTGTGTGCATGCAATCTATGTGAGAGAGTTCCATATAAAAATGTCTGGTATGGCTGAGAGAAAAAATCAAATACAAAAAAATTAAATCTGTGACCATCAAGTCACACAAGATTCATAGTGACCCTATAGACGTCAGATTGGACTCATCGTCTAGGAAGCATACAGGTAAACCTTTTCTCCAAGGAACAGTTGGTGGGTGAGGACCAATAAGCTTATGGTAAGCAGTGAATGCTTACCTGCTGCACCACAAGAGAGTCTTGAAAAACACTATTAAGACAACTTATACTCCACACTGGGGTTTGGCCATGAGGAATTGGCTGCCCCTCTTGTACATGAATGTGGCTCTGAGGTAAAACTGAAAAATTGCAAAGAGTATTATTCAGATAAAGGTGATTTCATTTGTTTGTAAAACTGAATTTGGACTCTCAAATCATTTTTTAAAATGTTGTGAGGGACAGGTTTGGCTCTTCCATCTGCACAGTTTACTGATATCTGTTTTTGTACCACCAAAGTTCTGTTGAGCAGAATGTCATAAATGAGCTCTCTCTACCTTTGGCCCCAAAGAACTATCCATTTTAAAAAATATCTAGACTCACTAATGCTGTTATATAGGCTAACACTCATGGTTACTTTACTAACATTCCTTTACTTCCATTATTTTATATTCTTACTAAGCTTTAAAATCCTATGATGTGGTAGGCCATGTGAAAAGAAGCCATTCACATAAGCCATGTGATAATGAGTAAATGCATGTGGAAAGCCTCTTTATAAAGTTACATTGCTAATTGAAAAACAACAGTCTTTCAGAATGTAATTTTTGTGGTTGTGAACATTTTCCAATGAATTATATTCTTGAACTGAAGGAAAATTAATTGAGCTATATAGATTGGCAGTTATTCCTACATGTGATAGCTTTGCCAAAAATACATGAAGTCTATAGATATGTATATACACAAAGCGATATATTTTCATACAAACTGAATGAAGGTTGCCAGGGGGTCAATGTCAGTTTAAGGATCATAATTATGGAGTTAATATCATTCCTCATTCCACCTTAGGGTTGCCTATGTAATCTATCTTTTCCACAATGGCACTATAGGTAGGATAAAAGATGGGTACATTATAGGTATGTTAACCTTATAGCTGGCTGCATTTTGCTAATTGATTAAGGGAATGAGGCCAGTGATAATATTACTACATGCTCACATTGAAGGGGTTGGGAATGCAAACTAATACAACAATTTGAATAGGACTTTCAAAGTTCCTCACCACTGAAATCAATCTATCAATCCAGCAGGGTTTGATTTGTTATCTGGGTACCATCACTGTTTAAAGCTTTGATTCTTCAAGCATAATTCAGTGGCTCATGATAAACTGTGAATAACAGAACAGTGGTTCTCAACGTAAGGTTCGCGACTCCTTTGGGGGTCGAACGACCCTTTCACAGGGGTTGCCCAATTCATAACAGGAGCAAAATTACAGTTATAAAGTAGCAATGGAAATAGTTTTATGGTTGGGGGGGGTCACCACAACATGAGGTAGCATTAGGAGGTAGCATTAAAGGTAGCATTAGGAAGGTTGAGAACCACTGATTTAGAAGAATGGGCATTTGGGAACACTGAACTATGCTCAGGCAGAACCTGTACATGGAGCAAGGAAGTCATTCAATCTTAAAAGGGGAATACTAGGTAGTTTAAAATCATTATGTCGGCAGCAGAGTTGTATCCGTTCACGATACTTATTCAATCTACATGCAGAGTAAATGGTGTGTGAAGCTGGAAGAAGAATGTGCCATCAGGATGGAGGAAGGCTTATTAACAACCTTCCATGTGCTTGCTGAAAGGGAAGAGGATTTTATGCACTTGCTTAAAAACAATCAACAATTTGCTCATCCTATGGATTCCAACTCAACGCAAACAACAACAACAACAACAACAAATCTTCACAACTGGATTAAGATTCAACACCTTGATACAAGGAGGAAAGACTGAAGTGGTCAAGGCTTTCATTTTGCTTAGATAGACAATCAGTGTTCTTGGATGCAGCAGTCAAAAACCAAACGATGAAGTACACTGGACAGACCTGCTGCACAAGATCCCTGTGAAGGGCCGTGGAGCAAGAATGGCGCGTTGGAGACTAAGGTGACACTGAACCAACCACAATGTTCTAAATCACCTGAGATGCATGTGACGTTTGGAAAGAAATAAAGACTGGCAAAGCACTGATGCATTTGAATTGTGGTATTAGTGAAGAATATTGAAATAGATGAGCAAACAAATCTGTCTTACAAGAGTAACCAGAATGCTCATCACAATTATGATGACAGTTTGTCTCACACATTTGGACATGTTATGGAGAGAGGACTATCTCTGGAAAAGGGTATCATGTTTGATAAAGTCAAAGGTCAGTGAATGAGAAGAAACCCTTCAAGGAAATGGAATAACAGTGCCTGCAACAAGGGCTCAAACATAACAATGATTGTGAGGTCGGCAGAGGACTGGATAATGTTTGGTTCTCTAAATCATAGAGACTCTGAGTTAAAATCAAGTGATGTCACCTAAAAATACAACAATATACAGTAATTTTTCCTACCACACAAATAAAATAGTGAAAAACAAAAGATTAGATTTGAAAGGTAAGCAGAACCTTCAATGCCATTATAAGGAGGTGAGATTTCACTCTAAATGCAGAGACATGGTTAAAATGGGTGAAGTTATTAATACTGCACTTAAAAACAAAAGATCATAGTGACTATCACATGGGAGTTAATGGAGGGAGTCAAGAAAGGAAAAGGGGAGACTTACTTGAAAGACATTGTAGTTAAAACAGGAGATGATTTTGGCTTGCATTACAATGACTAAAGAGATCGAGTAAAGCAAATAGTTTTTGGATCTATGTTAGCAGTACCTCTAACTGGGCTCCAAGTAGAAGAAGGGCGAAAGGCAAAAAAGACATAAAGCTCCTAAAGAGCACCCCAAAATAGAATTCAGGCTAGGAGGAGCAGCTCCAAATATTTCCCCAGGGCCAGAGCGCAGATAGTCATAAAGGTCAGTGAACAGACTGCGATTGTTATTTTTTCTTTTTCCTTCTTATTTTTTAAAATACTTTGTTTTCTTTATTGTCTATGTTATTGTTGATTTGCCTACTTATATAAGATCATCATGGGAAGCAAGCTTGACGAGAATGCAACAAAAACAACGATCCCAGAAGAACTTTTTTTTTTGGGGGGGGGGGATTAAAATAAATTTAAAAAAAGGAGGGCTTAGAAATTCTGGGGGTGTTGTAGCAACAGCAATCTAGCTGAGAGGAATAACTAAGAGGTAGAAGTAGGGAGAGCATTGTGGTGCGGCAGGAGGATGGTAAAAGGAAACAAAGGAATGATCTAGGATCAAAACTATGGATAGGGCTGAGCCCCGGTGGCATAGTGGTTGTGCCCACTGGGATGGAGGTTCAATTCCAGCAGTGGGGCTGGGCCTCCTACTCCCACCACTGGAGAGCAGTAATGCCCCCCCCCCCAAAAAAAAACAACTATGGATAGAGGTGTAAGCATAGGTGTGTATATATGTTAATTCATTAATTCATAAAACAGAGGTATTGGCCCATGTACAGATGGTAATCAGTGAGGTAGTAGACCGATTCTGGGCCTTATCTCATACTCTCCCTCAATATAAGAGCAACTTGGTCTTACAAACTGTCATTCTGTGATGTTCATCCTCCTGGCATGGTCACTGAAGACACAATGGGCACATAAACAAATGCGGTGAAAAAAGCAGATGGTGCTCAGATATCAAAAGATAAAGGCTTGAAATATAAAAAGTGGTCATGTAGCAGAGAAGCAACAAACGCAGATGGAAGAGCACATCAGCCTGTGCAATCAGGAGGTGGCACCAGGATGGGGTGATAGGCATCAGAAGACCCATAATAAACAAACTAGCAAACAAGTAAAATATTGATAATAAGGGAGTCTGGAGTAGCGACCCAAAGCTCATCTGTATATAATGGAACATTCTCTCACAGAGGGGTCACAAGAAAGGGATGAGTCAACCTGAGCACAGTAGAGCAGCAGTGAAACACACAGTATTCCTCTGGTTCTTTGAGACTTCCTCACTCCCAACTATCATGATCTCAGTGCTAGTTTTCACTGTGGGCTAGACCAGAGCATATATACATATACAGATAAGAGCTCAGGCCATACTGAATCCAAAAACAAGAACGAGAATAGTGATACCAAAGGGTAGAGATCAGAAAAGATAGGGAGAAGAGGTGAAGAGGGGGAAACCAATTTCAAGGATCCACACATAACCACACCCCTCTGCCTCCCTGGGGATGAACAATAGAAATTATAGGGCAAGGGAGACAGTAGTTGGTGTAATATATGAAAATAATAATTTATAATTTATTAATGTATCACAAAGGTAGTAAGGAAGGAGAGAAAAAATGAGTAGCTGATACCAAGGGCTCAACAAAAAAAGTAAATATTTAGAAAAGAACTATGACAACATATGTACAAATATGCTTGATACAATTGATGTATGGATTGTTATGAGTTGTTAGGGCACCCAATAAAATGATCTTTTAATAGAAAGCAACACATCCTGGCTGGCTGGTAAGAATGACAGAAATGGAGAAGCTTGGAAAAGAGAATTGAGTGGAAAGAACGGGGGTCAGCTTTGAACCAACCAATTTTATAATGTATGTACAAGTGAAGATTGTAAGTTGGCAGTTAGAAATATGGACCCAATGTACCAAAGAGAAGATGAGGCTAAACACATAAAATAGAAAAGACATGTCGTTCTTACATCACAACAGTAACATTCTTTCATGAAATTGTTATGAAATAGTTTCACCTACAGTTAGTTTTCTGGTTGCATGAATCTACATAGTGTTTTGGGCAACTATGATTCATTCCAAGGGTACACATTTCTAAATGTGGGTTAAGGTAATTTCCTCTGGGATTTCCTTTTAATTCATTCCTGTGGCTCCTCTATACTCTTAATTTTCTGTGAATTATTCTAAACTTGCACAGGTACCATGGATATTTCTACTAACCCACCCCCCCAATGTTCTGCAGTTCTTCTTCTCTTGAAATAAATGTTGCCACTAACAACCACATAGCCAATTGCATTTAGAGGTAGGAAGAGTACAATAAATAAATCTTCAGGCATAGTTAAGCATGTCGTTATTAATGTATTTGCCAGAATTTCCCCTAAACAAGGTGAAACTTTAAAGATCCAATTGTTTTTCATTCACAGTGCACATAATTAGCACATTGATACTAGTACAAAGGGAAATAGCTAAAGATGGCTTAGCGCAATAAGGACAATGTATATTTTTTCATTCCTTGGCTCCTCTATCCTACTGGATCCACTAAAAGAGTTTGACAATAAGTATTATGTATTCCTAGCTAAAGCTCTACACTTGTTTTACATACATTGCTAGCTTTCAGTATTAGTTGTTTTTCTTTGAATATCATAGTCATCGCAATTAATCGCTAAATTCCATATTGGTAAACTGTTCTTCTAAGTCAAATAGCAAATGCTTGCTTGTGTATTTTAATCAAAGAAGAACAATATAATTAACCACTATGGAATGTACTGAGTTGACAGGTATGCTGCATACATCTTACTTTTGTTCCCAAGTCAGTAATTCTGTTGATATTCTGGATATGATAAAAATCATTCTAGACACCCTGCTCTTTAGTTTTTTTCAGAATCTAACTTTCCATGAAATATAAAATATATTCCAATAAAATTGTTGACAGAAAAAAAGATCCCTAGTCACCCTTCTTATTAGTCAAAAAGTTCTACTTGTAATCGCTAACCTTTTGTCTTCCAAAAAAAAGGTTTAACACTTAAGGTCCTTTTATTCAAATTTTTCTACTAACTCTTGATGGTTTTAGATTGCTTTTATGGGGCTAATAATGGATAGAAGAAATAAAACAGGAAACTCATCTAATAGAGTTTACTCTCAAACTGGGATAATTAGAAATTAACTTTCACTATGTAAGTCTACTAATCTCTCACCAAAATTGCACCCCTTTCTGTATCAAGATCCTATACTGTTTGCTGTTTATAGGTTTATTACTAAGACTTTAAAATATATGACCCACAGAAATTCCATCAACTGTTGCTCTACTAAATGTCAGGCTGCTAATACTGTGGGGGTGAAGGTAATTTAATCTATTACTAGATATCACATATGCTCTTCCATAAGAGTTTATTCTAGTAGCTTAAACTTCCCAAACAATATAAAACATGTTTTGACAATAAAAAGTATACATTCGTGTGAAACCAATGCCAATTTAGATAATGCAGACTAAGACAACTAACAGATATTCCTGACTAAATGTCAATTAAACATCAATCTGAATGAACAGTATATCCTAATAAGTACTGCTGTTATGACTTTAAAATCAGTGAGCAATGGGGTCACTAAATCTGTTTCCAAAGTCTATCAGAGCTATCCTGTTATAAAGACAACAGCAAAAAATGCTGATTTTTGTCAATACAAGTTTTATGATAGTTCTTTAATTCCAATAGTTTCCTATATTGTAGAAGAAACTACATGGGGTTTGGAGACATACATATTTTATTGTGAAATATTTCTCCCCCATTTACTGTGTTGAATCTGGGCAAGTTTTTTGTTTGTTTGTTTACTTTACTGAATCTCAGTGTTCCAAATTGTGAAATAGGGAATCCAACTCTTACATTGATAGGGTTGTTATGATTAAATGAAATAATGCATCATATAAAGAAAGACACCACGGAAAAGGTGCAACTTTGCTCTCTTTGTGCTCTTATCATTCGCACCATTAAAACCTCTAATGTCCTTGAAGAAGACGTACATCTGCATAGCATTGTCAGCCCATGTAATTCTTTTAAATATATTCAATGATCCTGAATTAAATGTTGAACTGATACAATCAATGATATCTTCTTACTTTGGTTCACATTTCTATGTCTGAAACATCTTTCTGGTACCTTTACCCAATTGTTTTTCTATGCAAATTCATTCACAATGCACTTATAGTACTTTCACTTCTCTTCGAACTTTTTCTCTGCATTCTAATGTTTTCTAAGATTAATATTTCTCCCAAACATTTGTTTGCGTTGGTTAAGTTCTCAAAAGCAGTGAGACTTAAAAAAACAAACACAACTTTCACTGGGACTTCATATAAAACAAAACATAACAGGTAGGTCAATTCTGACTCATAATGATTCTTAAGGACTCAATAAAATTATCCCTTAGAATTTTTGAAGTCGCCAAGGAACTGCTGGTGTGGTAAAACCACTCACCTTTCAGTAAGCTGCTAAATATTTAGCAACTGTGCCACATGACCCCTCTGGTATGCAATGCTTAGAAACTATTGTGTAAAATGAAATGCCATTTGTTATTTCTCTAACGAAAAGAAACAAGAGACCATGTGTCTCTTTGAGGGTATAGTTATAGAAACTTTCATTTAGTGATAATATGAAAAATGACACACTTTTCTGGGGGGATAAATAAGAGACTTAAAGGTAATTTTAAGCATTTACACAAGAATACTGGATATGGTAAAACATTTCAAAGTAAAAAAATCTGAATAAGAAACCGGGATTGTTGGTTCAAGGGATTGGTACTATGTTTTAAATAGTTTTATTAAAACAAAGTTATATGACCTAGATGACAAACAATGATGGATGAGAAACTAAATTTCATTATAATGATATGAATGGCCATTATATCTCTATTAATGTACAGCTTTGGCATTCCTGAGTGGATAATTACCATATATATTCAAGTATAAGCTGACCCGAAGGTCAGCTGAGGCACATAATTTTACCACAAAAACTAGATTAAAATGTGCTGAAAAAAAATGAGGCTTATACACAAGTATACTCATCAAGGTGTCTAGCACTGGGTTAATAACTGGAGGGCGGTCAGTGTGAATTTCAGTTTCGGCACCTGAGAAGAAAGACCTGGAGATCTACTACAGAATTTTCACAGCCATTGAGACGCTGTCAATTGTTAAGACCCTTCTAGTTATAATTCCATATGTTAGGTATTATAATTTTGGACTCTGGGGCTATAATCCCATTTTTCAAGTTCTCTGTCATATGAATGGATAAGATTAAGGGGAGGTTAAGTGTGGAATTTAGTAGAGCTTGTGAACCATGACACTCCTTTTATTTCCTTGGGAGTATCTTTTCACTATACTAGAGAATGTGACTTAAGACACCATCTTTCCTTTTCGTTGTGGGTATTGACAGGTGAAAGACAAAAACAACCAACCAACCAACCACACGCCCATTAAAGTCATCCCTCTGTGTATAAGAGCCAGAGAGAGAAAGCCCGAGTTCTAGGTCCCCCTGGGAAGTGGTTGAGGATGAAACCAGAGGCACAGCGACTATGGCACGGAGACTATGGGTCAGAACAAGCAGAGCAGTGCCATGACTATGCAACTGTGAAGCAGAGACCACGGGACTCTGAGGCTGAGAGACAGAACCATCGAAAGATGTCGTTGCTGGCTGAGGACAGGTGGTGTTGTATATCAAAAGCTGTATGTATCCTTAACTCTCCTAATAAAGTCCCTTAATCGAGAGCATTGTCTTTGAGTTCCATGTGGACATTGCAATGAATTTGTGTGCACAGCATACGAGTGACGTGGCAGGAGAGAAATGGTGTCAGAGGAGGTAAAGGAAGATGGACCATGCTTTACTGATGCCTCTGGGCAAGAGGGAAGCCAGTAGATGATAGAGATGGCCCCACAACACTTACTGCAGCCACAAAGATTCTATGGAGCAGCATCTATGGATTCTACTCACACACATGCTGGAGCCATGGTGGAATAGTGACTTACTTGTTAGGTCACTATCAGCTTAGCAGTTGGAAACCACTAGTTGCTTTCTGAGAGAAAGATGAGGCTTTTCACTGAAGTAAAGATTCACAACCTCAGAAACCCACAAGGCCATTTCGGCCCTGTCCAATGGGGGTTGCCACAAGACAGAATGAACTTGATGACAGTGAGAGAGTGAGAACTAATAAATTACCAACAAATGGCAGAACACTGCAATAGCAAAGGACAGAAGAAGCCAGGGAAACAGTTTCAGCTCTTATAAACCCAATCCCAACCAACTGGTCTTCAGTAGATGCCATATCACAATAAGCCTACACAGGGTTTTTGAGGCTGAAATTCTTGTCTAGAGCAGACCACCTCATCCAGCCTCATCTTTGTGCAGAGGAACTGCAGGTGAATTTGAACCCCAGAATTTACAATGAGCAGCCCGATACTTAACCCACAGTGTCATCAGAACACTCCTTTCCTGACTTCAAAGAGATTGCAAATTAGTAGGGAGGTTAAAATAAGCACAAACAAATAAGCTTTAGCAATGGATTCAGTATGGCAGTCATGTGTTTATGCTAATTTCATGATTGAGATGTAGGGGTGGAGTCTAGCCTGTTAATCTGGAGATAGCCATTGAGTAGCCAATGAGGCCTCCGTGTGGGCATGGCTTTCTCCTGAGACTTCTGGGAAATCTCGTGATATTTCCCTCATGGAGTTGAGAAGTTATCTCCCCAGTTGTTGGGAGTGAGTCTCAGAGGCGATGAATCACGGACAAGGCAAGATGGCAGCATCCAAGGAGCTGAAGGAGCTGCAGGAGAAACCACATGGCTTTCCCCTGATGGAGTCGGACCTCTGAAGCTGAAGAGGCTGCGTGGAGACCCCTGCCAGTGCTGAGTTGCCTCTACTGGATGCTGTTAATAGACCCTGAGCCCTGGAAGCGAGGAGACATGAGGAGATCCCCGCCAGCGCCAGGACTCTGAACCCACTGACCTGTGACTTCGTGAGTTGGAAGGAGACGTTATAGACTGGTATAGGGGATATGGGCTAATATTGGACTTATGTCTTTGTATTAGACTGGATTGGGATGCTTTCTTAATGTCCTATTTTTCTTATATATAAACTGTACCCTTATATCCATATGTGAGTCTATGTATTTGTTTCTCTAGTCCACCCAGACTAACACGATAAAATAGACTCTAAGACACCAGCAACTGAGCAGAATGTAAGAACGTCATTTTCATCAGGAATGATGGGCATAGAATGCACATTGTACTATGTGACAATGAATCACTGGGGTAGCATCCATCTTCTCAGTCAAGTATGAGAACAGATGATCTGGGAATACAGAGGGTGGATTTGGGAAACTGAGAAGCAAAAAACATTGCTCAGAATTGTTGCTGGGGGATAGATGATTAGAGAATATGGAAGGCTTCCTCTCTTCCAATACAGACCTATGTAGCGAGATCATAAATAGTAGAATGTATTTGGTGTAATACATGACTTTTTTCATTTATACAGTGTTTGGAATAGGAGTTGAGAAAGAATAAAAGGGTGGATATTGAAGAAGGCTAGAGGAGGGGGGAGCTTAAAGAAGAACTGTACAAGATTTGTGTGCTTAAAATGTGCATATTCAATAACAAACATAGGTAGAGGGGAACTACTGGTATTAGGGAACAGGAAAGGGTAAGGAACAATAAAGATGAGTTCATAGGAAGGCAACACACGCGTTCAGGAGTCAAGGGCTGTGTGAAGACAGGGTTGGGTAGGATAGCACATTTCAAAGTTTGTAGTCTTGGTGACAGTCATCTTAATTGATTAGAAAGTTAATATTTTCCTCTTGATGAAGAGGGGAGATATAAAATTAGCTAAAGTTTGAAGGTGTTTGAGGTTAATTAAGACTGTGGCTACTTTGTAGGATATGTTGTCATTTTCAATGAATAACCAGCCATCCTCTCCTATTTCCAATTGCCACTTCCATGATATTTACTTATAGCTAAAATCTTTGGTATAGCTTTTTTGGATCGGTAATGGTTTTTCTTGGGGAATCATTTTCATTTTGTTTTGTTTCTTGTTTTGGTGGAGGGTGATGTTTAGAAAGGAGTAGGGGAAGAATCTGTTTCTCGAAGAGTATGATTAACATACGGTGAAATTCAGATTTTGGCAGAGCAGTATTTTATTGTCTCTCTGGAGGAATACAGATTGAAAAAATAGTACTTTGCTTCTTTGGAATGGCATATACACAAACACCTTTAGTAATTGTGTTTCCCATATTTTAAAGTAGATAATATAAAAATGATTGGTAATAATTTCAAAATGTAAATAGTGCTTTACTATAAAATATATATGTGTATGAATCTAAATTATATTCAATTCATTAGCTACATAAAGGAAATGGAATATTTTTAACATGCCACTGTAAACTTGAAGACCTTTTCTTCTTACATTTTTATTAAGCTTCAGAGCTGCTGGGAATAATTCTTAATTATATACATACTGTCTACTTACCATATTTATTTTGAAATGGCCATAGTTTTCAGACATGGACACATTACAGCAAAAAAATGACAAAAAAGCATATATCCAGATGCTAGCAGATGAATCATCTATTCCCTAAGTATAATCCACATATGTTTTATAAGCCAATTAACTCTTTTACATCTCTGGAGGTTACTAATAAGAACCTTTTCAAGAGTAATTTCCACAAAAGACCTGAAGGAATTAAAAGGTCTTAAATATATTCAACAGATTCAATTTAAACCTCTGACCTGTTGTATACAATTCCACCTAATCAAAGTTTTTAACTTGATAAAATAAAGCAAATTCAACAAGTGCTTTTAGGATTTACTGTAATGAACTTCTAAAGTTTTTTTAACAGGACTCTTTAGGGAATGCATGACAAACGTGAAGCAGCAAGGAAAAAGAACTAATGTTAACACTGGAATCTGAACTCCTGAGTCCCACTCACTTTTCATAGGACTTTAAGACAAATGCCTAAATGTCTTAGCCTCTATTTTCCTACCTGTGCAACAAGAAACAATACCACCGACTTGCCACCCTTCTAGGTGGAATGAAGATACAATGAGTTGTGAAAATACTCTAAAATCATGTTTGTGGTATTAAAAAAGAGTAACAGTATTATAAATGCTTCTTTGATGAATTTTTGGTGAGCATCAAGGTGGAGCCAATTCTGTGATACTCCTCTTGGCAGGATTGCTGAAGACAAAATGGGTGCACAAGCAAATGTATTATAGAAAAATGATGATGCCCAGATATCAAAAGAGACAGTGCCTGTGATCTTAAATGTTTGAAGTTATCATATATATATCTATATATATACATATACATATACATATATTCTTGTGTATATGCTGAGTTTTTCCAGCACACTTTAAATGCAATTTTTGTGGTAAAATTAGGTGCCTCAGCTAATATTCTGGTCAGCATATACTCGAGTATATATGGTATGCAAGCGGCCAACTAGCAGAGAAGCAACAAGTCCACATGGATGAAGCGCACTAGTCTATGTGATCATGAGGTGTCTATGTTACATAAGGATCAGGTAACAGACATCAGGAGGCCTCAAACAAACAATCAAACTAGCAAACTATTGTTGAGAATGAGGGGGCCAGAGCAGAAATCCCAAACCCACCTGTAGACAATGGGACAACCCCTTCTATTTTTAGAAGGCTAACACGAAAGGAATGAGTCAACCAGGGCACAGTACAGCACCAATGAAACACACAATATTTATCTGACTCTTGGAGATTTCTCTTCGCCCCACTATCATGAACCCTGTCCTGCCTTTCATTTTGGGCTAGGCATGTACACTCTCCAGTGCACACTGGTAGTGTATGGGTACACAAGACAGTATATACCTGAGCATATACAGATAAGAGCTCACAACACATGGAATCCACGTCAGATAAATACCTCAGGAACAGAAATGGGAGTAGTTATACAGGAGGGTAGGGGTAATGGTGGGGATAGGTGGGGAGGAAGGGGGAACCGATCACAATGATTGAAGCATAACCACTCCACCCCCAGGAGGCAGGAATGATAAGAAACCATAGCAGCAGGGAGACAGGATTTGTTGTAAATTGTGAAAATAAGCATTTATAATTTACCAAGGGGTCATGAGGGTAGAAGTGGGCAAGGAAAAAAAGAACAGCAGATATCATGGGCTTAAATAAAAATTTAATAATTTTTTAGAAAATGATGTTGGCTACACATGTTTGAATATGCTGGATATAATTGATGTATGGATTACTATAATAGCTGCAAGAGCCCCCAATAAAGTGATCTTTGTAGAAAGAAAGAAAGAAAGATGTGGCCAAGACAGCTGTTTTCTTTCTTTCTAATTATTAAAGCTAATATTTAGAAAGCAAATCAGAGATAAATGGAATATAGGGTTCCTCCACTGCCAACAGAAAACTTTTCAGGAAAACCTCTATAGAAATGGATTCATGTGCTTTTTACAAGTTTTAAAAGTGTGCCAATTCATAAAAATAATTATGGTTCATTTTAGGCCAATAATATACAAATCTAGTGTGAATAATTATGTGTACCTTTGTTACAGTATCTGTGAAGATTTTTTATATTTTATTGGAAGAGAAATAACTACCTGCTATTTGATAAAAAAGGAAGTCAACACTATAATTCTATTTCACCTCTAAATACAAATATCTTTCTATCTGTAAATAGAGTAATATGACTGCTCTTTACCGGTTCTATGTACTGCCTTCTCTGTGTGCTTCTTTTCATCATCCAGATGGGAACATTCCATAAGATAAGTTGCTCTTTTTTCTATATACTTTCAATCTCAATGCATTGTTTTTATATCACAGATTTTATACATAAGCTGAGGGTTCCCAAATATCTGTATCTAAGCCCTGGCCTTTATTTGAGGAACAGTGCTGTATTCACTAATGCCAGTTAATTATGTTCCCATGGGTGTCCCATTTCTCATAAAGAAATGACCACACATGACCACCTTCTTTCAGAAATAGAAATATTCTGTGATTATCCTATTTTCACCAAGGGCTCTACTACTGTTTAGTTATCATTACATTAATACTATAGGATTCATTTTTATTCTTAAAAATTTTAAATAATACATATCCAGTCAGCCACCATGTTTCATTGATTATGCTTTTCAAACTGCTATTTTAAAAGTTCCCATCATGTAAAGCTTATCGTAAAACAACTGTTCTTTATGCTTTTAATTTATCCTATATAATGCCTCAAGATAATCCACTGTTGCAAGTAGATTCTGACTCCTCATGCCCCCAAAAGGACAGACTAGAACAGTTCCTTAGGTACTTTTTGGAACTGTAAATCTTTATGGCAAAAGACAGTATTATCTTCTTCCCACACAACTTGGGGGGGGGTAAACCATCAAATTTGCAGGTTGCAGATCAACACTTAAACCATAGCACCAACAGGTATCTAGTGTCTCATAAATGATGGAAACGACATTGAACACCAATGTCCCCCTAACACTCCTTCGTATTTTGAGCTATAATGGAAATCTGCAATTACATTTGAAGTCCCAAATTCTACCATAGTTTCCTACATGAAATTAAAAACTACATATGATTAATACCCTGGACAAAAAGGGGTCTTCAGAATAAAACACATTCCAGTATTTTAAATTATTTGGGGAACTATAGAAATACCAAGCATACTAAAAGCAGCCCCAGTTTCCATGGTGGACTTAGAAGCAAATCCCTTTTGTAAACTACTTACAGTAGCATTACTGTCTCAGGGGACTGAAAAGGAAAATGCACTTGGGAACTTGGGGAAAACACGTGTTTTCGGGTATACATCAAGGGACAAGGGTGCTTCAGTATTATTCTACATCTTTCTCTCTGTTGTGTGAGTTTATAAGCTGCAATTTAAATCAATTCTTTAGGTATGCAAATCACATTTCATGCATAGATTGCTCATTGATCTTGCAAAGACCAGCTCTCAGCTACATTTTTAGCATGACATATAGAGAGAAATCTCAATTTTGCAAAGATAATCTTGTTTTATTGCATTTCTACAGTTTTTGCTTTGCAAATTGTTACTTGTGTCACCCTTTAATGGTAGTGAGGTACACGGATTCTAATTTTATTTGAGGTTTTATTCACTTAGGGGGAAAAAGTTCTCTCTATTACTTTTCAGAAATAGAAAAACTATGTCTTATTTACATAATTGTAAACTGCTCATTTTCTTTTCTCCATTAGCAGAATATTGCTGCCTAATAAAGGGTATGATCTTAGGAAGAAGCAAAAAAGAGCATACACTAATGAGTAGAGCCAGAGCAACAAGGAAAGTTGGCAAACACTTTTTTTTCCACTTGTCTTATTCACATACATCAACAGACTTCATTTTCTACATGACTTCTTTCCTCACAAAAACAGTATTTTCAAATTTTCCACCATACACACAGAATCCTACATATGATGCCAATCATTTCTGGACCTATAACCTAATATCCTTGATCATAAACATTAAGAATTAGGCAGGGAGCCTGTCATTTTTCCCTATGTGTGTTATTAGCATCTGATTAGTTTACAAATATCAACTCAATTTTAAAGTCCTAAACATTTGCTTACTTAGGAATAATTTGGATGTTGATAAAAATAGATCTCAATTTCGTAGTCCATATTTTGTATTTAAGCCTTAGATCTGGATCAACAAATTAGTTAATTGAACCACCTTGATTTTATGAAAAGGCTTTAAAAATCCATTAACCAGCAATACCACTTTGAATAACTTGAAATAAATTTGAAGTGAAACTTCAAAAATTTTGTTAGAAACAACACAATTACATGCTTAGTAATCATTTCACCAGGGTAATCATATTTCTGTCACCTTCTGGAGGAGATACTCTAAACAAAGCACTCTGCTGGCTTAATGGTAACACTTAGGGTTCCTAATCCCAAAGGTCATAGTTTGAAACCACCAGCCTCTCTATGGGAGAAAGATAGGACTTTCGTAAAAAGCTGCACTCTCAGGAACTCACTGAGACACATCTATACTGTCGTACAGGGTCACTGTGAGATGGTGTGTACTCAATGGCACTGAGTTTGGGTTTTCTTTCACTTTTTTTTTTAAGTTAATCACTTTCAGAAAGAGGTAAAGGCTAATTTTTATTCTTCTCACTGAGTCTAAAACAGTGAATTACACTTTGTAAAGATAAGTAAGTTTTGTGTGAAATTGACAATGTTAACTGTCTAACACTCCAATTGGCAGCCAGTTATGAACACACTATATGGAGGTTCAAATGATAAATCAAGAGAATAGGGAAACATTCTTAGATAGTCACATATTACATTAACTCCTGAGTTTCTATAATTATGTTGAAATCCATGAACACTACTGAGTACCCTCCAAAGCCACTACAGTTAAGGTACAATGGGGCTTCAAAAATTGCAAGAAAAATGATAAGTCAAAGAAAATATATTTTTAACCCACAAATTCAAGAAGCAACCTCCTATGGCATGCTCATTATATTGACTGAATGAATAAATGTGCTATAAAATGTAATATTAACATGTTTTCTGTAATCGTATGGTACACTTGTAAACATTAAACATGAAAATCAGAATACACACGTTTTCACTGATAAAACGCATCAAGAGTTTTGGGTGTAAAAGTAAATGCACAGTGAGCTATAATAAAGTTGCTGTTATTGTAGGTAAATAGATTTCTGCAAGGAATACAGGCTAAACAGAGTTGTGAGTCTACCATACTAAGCATAATTCTGATGGCATCAACTATGTTTGGTTAAGACCAAACCAAACTCACCACCATTGAACAGAGGCCAACAACAAGAGACCCTAGCGGTTAGAGAGCCACTGCTTTGGGTTTCTGAGACTGGGTTTTTCCACTGGAGCAAACAGCGGGCTGGTGAGTGCTGATAGCTGGCCTTGGGGTTAGCAAACCAACAGGTAACAATGCCACCAGATTTCAATATTTATATTGTCTGCATTAAAGCATACGTTCATCTGTCACCCTTCAAAAACAAGTCCTAGCATGATTTAATTTAGCCATATAATTCCTCAAATATTTATTTTATATTCTTAAGTGTCATCCATTATTCATCAATGTAGTAAAAAGAACCTTTTACTTTGAGTACTAATTCCCAAGTCTCCAGAACCCTTAGTTCATTCACTTATCAGACATGGTAACCAGACTAGTTTGGTTACCATAACTACACTTTGCTGCTTCCTTCTGTTTGTTTCTAGAAAATATATAAGCTTCCTTGCCAAGTGTAAGCATTTGACTCTATTATTGTGCCCTCTAAGTGTTTATTACCTGTAAATCCTCTTCTTCGAATAGGAATGCAAGTTGCACTACAGCAGGCTACATCACATTTTTCTCATAGGACCTATTGAGCTAAGGCACAACTGGAAGCCCTTTTCATCGCTTACATTAGAATTAAGATTGTCAACAAAATTATGCTCAGGTCACCATTAGATTCTCTTTTGCAGACAGTCCGTATGCTTCAAGGAACATAAGATTCACAATTCAGAGAAATAGGACAGGTGTTTTCAGAGCTTTAATACCTTCACTTGGTTAAATTACTATCGCTTATGGGAGTTGAGTTCATTTTGGGCAGTAGGCAATAAAGAAAAGATTCTCGCAATATACTCAATGGTCTAATTTAGTGTTGGAGAGAACAAAAAATGATGAAAATAGAATACAATGTTAACATTTCTAATGAGAATGTATGTGCAGGAAAATGGTATATAACACACTAGAACTGTTTAGAACTTGTGACTACAAAGACCATGATAAATTTCCAAAAACATCCCACAAAAGCATTGCCAATGAATCAATTGTGATTCATCTTGAGCCCGCATATTAGAGAGAAGTGAGCTTAGTAGGGTTTTCGTAGCAAAAACCCAGAACTTTCTTCCAAGATACATGGTTGGTTTGAGCTGCCTTTACATTAGTAGGTGAAAATAAACTGTACCACATAGCCATTTGTTGTCCAGGCATCAACTCCAATTCAAAGCAAGCCCATAGGATAGAGTAGAACTGACCTGGAAGGTTTTAAAAGGCTGAAGATTAGACTCTGAATGAAACATTTGTTGGCCCTGGCACTACCTGAAAATTCACACTTTAACCACTGTGTCACTTGTCCTCCTGTGCAACCCAAAAGATACAGAAAATCGGTGAATGTTAATTAGTCAAAGACACTCATTGTGACCCTATGTACCACAGAACCCCACACCGCCTCATCTGGAATCTTCTTCACACTCATTGTTAAATTTGAGTCCATTCTTGCAGCCACTTTCTCTTTCCATTGGATTCCTTTTAACTAACACTTGACGTATGATCTCCTTTTTCAGACTGGTCTCTCCTGATAACATGCCCCAAGTACTTGAGACGGAGTCCCACCATCCTTGCTTCTAAGAAGCACTTGGACTGAACTTCTTCTAAGATAGGCTTGTTCTTCTGGAAATCCACTGAAAACTTGAATAGCATGTATAACTAAGTCAGATGCAAAGCATAGTTAACTTAAATGTTAAAGGAAAACATAGCGTGAACTTCTAAGTAAAAGGAGTCCTTTGCTTCCTCCACTCTTTCACTAAAGTCCTTCTCTGCCTTCACTGATCCTACTCTTTACCAAACATGACCTCCTTTTCCAGATATTAGTCTTTCTTGATTCTATGACCCATGTCAGTAAGCTCAAGTTTCACCAACCACACTTCTAAGGAATATTTTGATTTTATTTCTCCTAAGTTTGACCTAATAATTGTTCTGACAGGTCACACCAGCTTCAGTATTCTTCACCAACACTGAAAATCTGAGGTATCAATTCTGCTTCTGCATTGCTTTTTTTTCTTCCTGTTTTTTCCATGTTTTTAAAAAAGCAGTTTGCTTGTCTGCCTTACTTTTTTGCAGTGCACATTTGACATTTATATAATCCAGTGGAAAATACCATGACTTGAGTCAGATAAGCTTCAGTCCTCAAAGGGATATTCTTGCTTTCTGAAAATTTTGAAATGGTCTCTTGTGAAAAATTTTTTCAGTACAATTTGTTGTTTAATTCCTTTACTGTTGTTTTCCTATGCATTTAATAAGTGCTCTATCCAAATAGAACAATAGTGTTTACTTCAATTTCTTCTTCATTTATTGGACCAACTGTGAGGATTTTCATTCTGATGATATATTGTACCTGTAAAGCTAAAGGTAAAATAATGGGGTCAAATGCAGTAATGATTGTGAGGATGTGAGGAACTGGTAATATGTCATTCTATTGCACACATGACTAATATGAGTCTTAACTAGATACCACTGAACAACAATATAGAAATATTAGATTACTGAGAATTTTATTTTTATTCAATCTATAATTTTAAGTTAATAATAAAATGTGTTATAACGATGAAGGAAAATACTCATTAGTAAATGAATTAATGTGCATTACAATTAATTCTCTGACTCTTTGACTTGTGAAGGAGTCACAAGTGAAATCAAAATCTCTACAGCATCTCTAATACTCAGTATTTGATTTGATTTCAACTGAAATAGTCCTTTCACAACTGTTTCCAACACATACTTTTATTCTGCTTTCATTTTCTTTTATACTTCTTTTTTTTTTTTTTTTGCATCACTGCTCTCCGGTGGTGGGAGTAGGCGGCCCAGCCCCACTGCTGGAATTGAACCTCCGTCCCAGTGGGTCGCAGTCCCGCGCACAACCACTACGCCACCGGGGCTCAGCCCTCTTTTATGCTTCTTTTCTTCATCAACACTGCTTATCTTAGATCAGAACTGGGTAATATTGGGCATATAGCTAATCATTTTATTTAAAGTCATGAGAGTTGGGCTACTACTCCAAGGTATGAGGAAAATGCAGAATTCTCTAATCCAAACAGAATGCTGTTGTAGCTGCAGTCTAGTCAGTTCCAATTCCAAGGCCAGGGACAAATTAACACAAGAGTTCCAGGGTCAGCAGCCTCCTCACAATTGTCATGTTTGGGCCCATGGTAACACAGTGTCAATGCACCTAAACAAAAGGATTTTTTTTATTTACTTATTTTATTTTTTGCTGCCCTTCTGTATTACTAATTATAATGTCTCTTTCCAGAGACTGGTCTTTTTTGATAACATACCCAAACTACATTAGGCACAGAAGTCTTACATTTATTGTTGTTTTGTTTTGTTTCGTTTTTTGGTTTTTGGGCATCACTGCCCTCTGGTGGTAGGATTAGGAGGCCCAGCCTTTGCTCCTGTGGAGCCGCTGCTGGAATTGAACCTCCATCCCAGTGTGCCGCAGTCCCGTGCACAACCACTACGCCACCAGGGCTCAGCCGCATTTCTTGTTTTTAAGAAGCATTCTGGATATATTTCTTCTAAGACAGATTTATTTGTTCTTTTGGCAGTTCATTATTTTTTTTAATATTATTCATCACAATTCAAGTGTACAAATTCTTCTGATGCCCAACTTTCAGGTGTATATGAGATGACTGAAAATACCACGACTTGGTCTTCAAAGTGACACCCTTTCTTAAAGAGATCTTATGCAGCGGATTTACCCAGTGCAATAGGACGGTTAGATTTCTCAATTTCTGCTTCCAAGGTGAAATACTTCAGATCCTTGATCTGTTCCTCCATTTATCACAATGTCACCTATTAGTTCAGTTACGAGGAAATTTTGCTTTCATTGTTGAGTTGAAATCCATATAAAAGTCTGTGTTTCTTTAACCACATGAGCAGGAGTTTTATCATCTGTTAATAAAACTTCCACAAGTATGAATATCACACTCTTATTTATGTAGTATAAATTAGTGGATTATTTGCCTTGGTGGTTTAGTGATTATAGGTTGGACTGCAATCTACACAGTCAGAAGTTTGAAACTACCAGCATCTCTCAAGAAAAAAAACTGGAATTTCTGCTCCCATAAAAAATTCATCTCTAGAACCCACAGAGGTTCGCTATGGGTCAGTGAGTTTGGTTTCATACAGATTGAATGCATCAAGTGAAAGAAACCAATTCTGTCAAACAACTTTCTTGGTTTTAAATCATGTAGTATTCCCTTGTTTATTCAAATCGTTGAGTCTTGATCCATTTTTAGGTTCTGCGTGAGCACAAGGAAGTACTCTGGAAATCCAAATCTTTTCAAGTCTATCCATAGTTTGCTATGAATACCTTTGCACTGTCAATAAAACACACAACAGTTTTAGCATTTTCTCTGCTTTTAACCAACATTCATCTGACTTCAGCAATGCTATTCCTGGTTCCAGGTCTTCTTCTGAATTGGTTTGAATTTGACAGGGCTCAATGTATTGTTGCACCCATTGCTGAATGGTCTTCAGCAAAATTTTACTTGCATGCGATATCAATGGTATTGTTCAATAGTTTCCACATCCTGTTGGGTCATTTTTCTTAGAAATGGTACAAGTTTACATCTCTTCCCGTTGGTTAATTTCCAAATGTCTTGGCACAGATGAGTTAGTATTTCCAGTGCCTTTTCAGTTTATAGAAACATTTCAATTGGTATTTTGTCAATTCCCAGAGTCTTCTTTTCACTAATCCCTGCAGTGCAGGTCAAACATCTTCATTCATTACAATTGGCTCTTGATCATATGCTACCTTGACATAAATGAATGATGACTATTTCATTTTGGTTTATTTATGCTGTATCACTTCCATATTCTTTGGATTTTTGCATTTTCAATAATTTGCTCATTGAATCATTTAATATCACAACTTGCTTAGTTCAATTTTTCATTTCTTTTAGCTGCAGATATAATGAGTATGAATATAGAGCTAACTTTATCCACTGTCCATCTCAGACACAGAAATGTACAACAGTTTAAAGTAATTTTAACATATATAGTATATTCATATAAAATAATATTATTCAGGAATAAAAAAATAAATGCTGTATGGATACATGCTACAACACGGATAGACCTTAAAAATTTGTGGAAGAAGCCAAATGCAGAAGGCGAACTACCGTATGATCCTGTTTATATGCGATTCACAAAGTAGATATATCTACAGAAAAAGAAACTAACTTAGTGACTTCCTAATGCTCTCAGCCTGGGAATAATAGAGAAAAAAAATAAATAAATTGTGGTGGTGATTTAAAACTGAATATATAAAAATCACTGAACTCTATACTTTAAATGAGTGAACTTTGCATTATGTATATATCTTAATAAATTTTAATGAAAGAAAGACATTACTTCACCCCCATATAATTTCTTGTATTGGGGAACACCCACCAAAATTTAAAGTAATAAGGGGAAGAAATACTGCAAAAAATATTTCCTTTTAACATTCTTCCTTTCAAGAACAAAAGAAGAAAATTTGCTTGTTGTTGCTGTATTTGTACACAATTAGAAAGACGTAGGATCATTAGGGGTAGAAAGTCGTTTAATAATGGGCCTCATTGTTATCAGTATATAAATGAAAGTTTTGCTCCTAATGACCATAATCCTCTCTTAATCTTGACAATACTAAATTACAGTTGGAGAGCTAATTATCTCAATCTTTCCCTTAGCTTATCAAAGCATAAAATGAATAAGTACATACTAAGTGACCTGGCAATTTTTTTAAAAGACTGTATCATAAGATTAGGCTAAACTCAGTGTTAATTAGCATGACTGGTATTTGTCACTATAGTCTAACTGAAAAGTTTAAAATGTGAGAACTGAAATCTCGAGAAATTGGCAACTATTCTGGTAAAAACATCAAAAATATATAATGTTAGACTTTCATAGTTAGGTTGAGTCAGGGAATATTTGCTATTCAAGACCACATGCTCTTCCACCCGACATTCCAAATCAATCTAGTTTGTTGAATTTTCTCTAATTTAAAACAGCAATAATAAAAAATGTATAACTAACAATGACAGAACAAGATACATGATTTATATTTTGAATGGAAAAAAAAACAAAAAATAAGCCCAGAAATATCTAATTGTTTTGTAGAATTCCTAATACTGAAAACTTACATTCACATATATTTGGCCCTAAAAATTTCTAAATTAAAAAAATTGAGTGATGGCTTAAAGTTTATAATCATAACAAAATATTATATTCATTAGAAATATAATTTGACTACATAACACTATTATTAGTTAAAATAAATGAGTGTTGACTTCTCATGATATTATATAAAATATCATGTAAGATGCAACCATGCTGAACCATTTCTTTTTTTGAGTGCTGCTTTATTGCCTGCCCTGAACCATCTTTTTGATCACATTTTCTTATCCTATACTATACAATATTTTGCTCTTCTCTATTATGTTTTCATTGGCTAATTTTAAAAGTAGATCAACACATCTTTCTTACTAGTCTGTCTTACTCAAGAAGGTCTTCTAACGCTTACATACCCTGGGTGACCCTAAAGGTATTTGAAAGAGTTGTGAAATCACTTTCAGCACTGTGGGATATAAACAAACTGCTTCCCAGCTCATCTCGTTTGTGTGTGTGTGTGTGTGTGTGTGTGTATGTGTGTCTGTGTGTGTATACAGACGTAGGTCAATATCATACCTGGGTCAATGCTTGCAACTAATGGTAAATGATTGTCAAGTTATCTCCCTGAAGGCATCAGTGATCCAGAGCAAGCAAACCCTATTTCCTTTCCCACCGGCTCTCTCCCTGCTGTTAGGAGCAGTGGACTGCTTTCTCTGAAAGCTTACACTAAATCATGGCTCTAGCTCAAGGGCAATCAAGGTTGGGCCATCATCATGAATCTAGGATCTGCCCATCTTATCATGTGTGCCCCTAATTCTTCCCATTCCTATTCATGTACACACCTAGATCATCCCCCTCTCATTGCTTTATTGCCTTTAGTACAACCCCTTTTTGTGATGTATGTCCTTACCTGTAATCAGGGGGCTTGCATGTCCCCCAAAAGAAACATAAGTCTTAGTTAGTAATAAATCTCTCTCTCCTTCCCTTTCTGCCCACACTGTGTGTGGACCTGGCAGTTGAGAGCATGGCCATCCAGGAGGTGACCGTGCTACCAGGAAATGTGTCTGATTTCATTTTGATCTCTTCTTCTATCTCTCTATGATTTTACTATAATCCTTATATCATCTATATTTCTTATCTATACAATTAAGCCTACTGAACCTGTGATTAGTTATGGGGGCTGGCCTCCCCCACACAGCATCAGAGGGAATAATTATAAAATGCCAATTGCCCTACATGTTTATTAATTAAAAAATAGTTGGTAAAAGATGTGAGTCATTATGGAAGAGAATAAATGTGATATAATATAACCTATAATCTGTAATATCTATAGCAATGTAAAAAACAAATAGTTGAAAAAACAACACGCTTTAAAATAATTAAGCATGCTAAGGTGACTCTCATTCTACGGAATGATCTACCATCTTCTACCTGTGAAAGTCTATGTGGGTTGGTGGCAGCCAGCATCCCTGAAGCAAAGAGGAGCTCATAGAAATAATCTGAATGACATCCATTTGGAAAAATAAAACAAGCAGTATTCATGGGCTAAAAGTAGAGAGGGGGAGTTGGAAAATAATCTATGACTAGTAAGATAATCTATAACTACATAGACATTACAGTTAAAATTTCAACTATATTCTAACCCATAGATCCTCAGTTTCAAAATTAAACCATATTATCACAAATGCTAAAGTAGATTTATACAAATTTTAAATGATGATGCATATGCTATCTGTTTTTATAATTAAAATCTATTTTAATTTCTAAATATGGGCTAATCTACTTTGGCTAGAAACATGTTATGATTCTGAACATATGCCTTCTTTCTCTTTAGTAATCTCTTTAGTAATCCTTTTTCTTTTTTTCTTTTCAAATACTTAGATAAGCAGCAACTAAGGAAAAGAAGAAAAAATTGGATTATTCTCAAACATGATGTTTGCTTCAATGTAATATGAAGAAGCTTGCTATGGAAATGTCATTAACACTTCCATACTGTTGAAATAATATCATTTAAATATAAGTCATTGCGACAAAAACCAATTCAATTTTCATATGTATTCTAAAATAAAGCATTTTTAAAAGAGAGGCATTTGATACCAATTGTTGGTGTTCTTTTATGAACTCAGTTCACTCCAATCTAAAAATAGTCTGGAAGAAACCAAAGCAAGGGGGGGGGGATCATTTTATTCAAGTGTGTAACTGTTTGATACTACTTATCCGAACAAAATTTTGAATAAGGAATCCAAGAGACTGACAAAAAATTAATCTGTTATTTTGAGTCAAAAAAGACATTATTCGACTGTTTTTCAGTTGCATCAAATATGTGTGTGTGTGTGTGTGTGTGTGTGTGTGTGTGTGTGGCACAGAGTATATCCTCTGAGTCATTGTTCTTAGTCAATCAGCTTAGGTAAATCAATCACCTCATAACCATTCTTTCAGTGTACTTCTACAAATACCAATCTCAATACTTTGACAAATAATATTTTTAACAATGTTACCACATTTATTATTATAGAATAAATTCATAAAACATATTTTACCATCAGTAGATTTGGAGGTGCTTACATTTTTTTAATTAAAAATCATTTTATTAGGGGCTCGTACATCGTTTTTCCAATACATAGATACTGTGGCAAGCACCCTCGCATGTCCGCTGCCGTCATCATTCTCCAAACATCCACCCTTTCCCCCCGAGCCTCTGGTATCGGCTCCTCCAACCCCTCCCCTCTTCCCATGCTCTCCCTCCCCCATCAACCCTCAATACTTTATAAATTGTTTTTGTTCTGTCGTATCTTACCCTGCCCGACACCTCCCTCGACCCACTCCCCCATGCCCGTCCTCCAGACAGGTCATATGTAGATCCTTGCAGTTGGTTCTGTCTCTCTACCCCACCTTCTCTCCACCCATCCACTATTTCCAACTTAACCACTGGCCCGAGGGGGCTCATCCATCCTGATTTCCCAATATCTCCAGCTCTCCTCTGCACTAGTGTACCTTCTCCAGTCCATCCTGATTTGCAAGGTAGAGTTGGGACCAGGATGGTTGGGGGGAGGAAGAACTCAGAAACTACAGGAAACTTGTATGCATCATTACTGCCTGGCTGCACCTTGCCTAGTCTGTCTCCTTCCTGTGGCTCCCCTGTAAAGGGGTGACCAACTACCCAGCAGTGGGCCTTAGGTCCCCACTCTGCTCCTCCCCTCAATAGTAATGAAGTGATTCCTGTTCTTTGATGCTCGATACCTGCTCCCTTTGGCCCCTCTTGATCAAACTTGCTGGTGTGCTTCTTCCCTGTAGACTTCACTATCTCTGTGCCGAATAGCAACTCAGTTATCTTCTACAAATAATATTTTTAACTGAGCTAGATTCTCTGAAATTTTACAGACTTGAATTTTAGTATTATTTAGCTATAAGATCAAACAAACTTGTACTCACATAATTTATTATTACCCACAGTAAACATAGGCTATCAAAAATTATAGATCACATACAGCCATATGACATTGCTATTTTATGGCTCAAAATGTTCAAAAACAATCATAAAAAAGTTCAAACATCAGAAATTGTACATAGTTTGACCTAATGTAATATATTTTTGCTTAAACCATGCCAAAGGCCTGAAAACCTGAAGTCAACTCACTATGCACTTTAGGTACTGAAGATGGAAGGAACGCTGGCATTGCATTTCAGTCAGAGACTCATTGCAACTTAAATCAGGTCACTTCGCTATTATTTTTTAAATGGAAACTAGAATTTCTAGTAAAGATAATACAAGCAAATGCCCTACCCACCAAATCATAAAAAAATAAAAATAAAAACACATGCAGTTGGTTTTAAACAGTATTTGCTCCCATCACATAAATAGATTTTTCAGGTAAGGCAAAGCTATTTATAAAGCTGTTGTTAGGTGTTGTCAAGTCAGTTCTGACTCATATCGACCCTCTGTACAATAAAATGAAACACTCTCCAGTACTTCAGCACCCTAACAATCATTGTTTATCATTTCTAACGAGTACTACCTCTCTGTTATTATCAGTGTTCGTAAACTTATTAATTATTATTCACCTGGAGAGTAAGGACAATAAATATTCCCCCTACATTCAATAAATAAATGACAAATCACACACACAATCATATTTTAAACAGCATTTTCAACAATGCACTGCAAAAAAAGGTTTTTATGAATACTGTTTGCAACAGGGATTGCTACACGGTGACAGCAAATGAGTAAGGTTTGAGGCCACAAGCCACTAAGTAGAGTTTTGAAACATTCAGAAATTGGCACAGCTTGTTAGCACATCTACCTCTCTGTAACCATGCCAACAGTGCCATGGCGGGCTTCTATTCCAGCTCCCATCTGCTCCCACACCACCTTGCCCAAGCTCACCTCATCCCCATTGTAGCGTGTGCCCTCCTGTCCCTCCCTGTTATCTCATTCCACTGCAATCTTGCTGTCCATGTGGTGGGGGAGCAGATGGTGGAACAGAAGTGTTTACAGGTAAACCCACATCTTCAAGTTGTCGCTTTATTTGCTCTCTTCAAGACCCAAGTTAAATAATGACAAGAAAGGTCATCTTCGATTTCCGAATCTTTTTTTTTCTTTTAAATTTTGTAAGCACTGATAAGGTTATACTTAAAAAGATGAACTTGTGTGCCTTGAGGATTTACAAAAAAATAAACCTTGCACATCTCTGCATGGGGTGCATAAAAGTAGCTGCTTCTTAGGAGTAAAGTCAGAACTGAACTACTTTCAACAAAAGATAGAAAGGGAAATGATGTTTTGACAAAAGATGAGGTGTATTAGGGAAGGAGAAAAATGCATTCTACAACAAATGTGGTTTGACAATAAATTCAGGTGTAATTTTCGACTCATAGTGTTTATTCTGCAAACAATCTAAAATATAAACTGTCCCTCCTTCCTCCCATGAAAGGAAAATATCCCTGAGAATTTATGGAATCGGCTATGATTTCACATGTCTGTAGTGAGACCTATTTTCAGTTTTAACTTGTCCTTGCCAATCTTCTAAGTGGTCTATAATTCTCAACGATGAGCATTTTGCAGACAGTAAATCTAATCATTCTGACATCTATAAAAGATATTCCATTGGTGAGTAAGATGAAAAAGGATGGTGCAGAAATATGAAAAGTCTATCATGGGATAACAATAAGGCTACAACTCTAGATAGGCATATTCTACCACCAGGAGTTTTTTTTTCTTCTTTACAGTTTTACCTCCATGTATGGAGTTGTGATGTGACTAAGGCAGGGGAAGGGACCCTGTGTGGAGGGTTCCAGTGCTGAGCTGCTACATGGAAGACTGGGTGATATGAACTTACCAGGTATTCTGTGGCAGAATGCTGTGGCAGCCTGCTTCTGTAAGATTCACAACTTTGAAAGCCCTGCTGTACTGCCCTCCTGTCATATGAGTCTCTCATCAAAATCAACTTCATGACACTTGTCTTATCGGAGTAGGGGTTTTCAATATGCACACTTACTCATATTTTTGCAATGACTTGATAATTACTTGGGCTGGGTGTTAATAAGAATTGGAAATGTGACTCTAAGATGTGATTGTGGCACCGTCAACACACATTGGATGACAAACCAGAGGTTCAAACTGAGCAGCTGTTTCTCTGGAGAAAGATCAAACTGTCTGGGTCAATAAATATTTATCACCTTGGAAACCTATATATGGTCTCTGTGAATCTGAACTGACTGAATGTCAGTGAGCCTGGGTTTGGGGGGTTTTGTTTATTTTTTCTTTCAGAATATGATAAGAAAGTTGATGGTGCCCAGCTATCAAAAGAAATAGTGTCTCAGGTCATAAAGGCTTGAAGACAAACAAGTGGTCATCTATCTGAGAAGCAACAAAGCCCACATAGAAGAAGCATGCCAGTCTGTGTGTTTATTTAGTGCCGATGGAATCAGGTACCAGGCATCTAAGACCCAGAATAACATCATAACCAAGGTGAATGGGGTGGGGGTATGGAATGGAGACCCAATGCCCATCTATAGACAACTGTAAATCCCCCTATAGAGGGTACACAGGGAAGAGATGAGTCAGTCAGGGTGCAGTATAGCATTAATGAAACACACGACTTTCCTCTAGTACTTTGGTGCTTCCTCCTCCCCACCCCAATAACATGCCCTCAATACTACCTTACAAATTGAATTAGACAAGAGTATGCCCACTACTATATATAAGAGTGCTCAACAAAGGGAATCCAGGAGAGATAAATCTTAGAGCCAACAAGGAGTGTAGAGATACCAGGAGGATTAGAGGAGGGTGGGGGGAGAAAGGAGGAATGGATCAACTGAATCTACCTAGAAACCCCTAACACAGGGAAGAAAAACAGAAAAGTGGTGAGTGTAATGGAGGATGATGGAAAAAATACTCTTTAACTTATCAAGGGTTCATGAGGGAGGCTGGGCAGGGAAGTGGGGAGAAATGCGGAGCTGATATCAGGGGCTCAAGTGGAAAGAGAATGCTTTGAAAACGATGATAGCAGTATATACACAAATGAGCTTAACATACTGGATGAATGTATGAATTGGGCTATGAGATATAAGAGCCTCCAATTAAAAAAAAGATCAATGATAATGATCGTAGTATTTAGAAACACTTCTGTAGCATATATACATAATTTTTAAAAATTTATTTTTCAAATTGCATAAAGTAACCTTGAAGAAAATCTGTTTCCCTTCTTTTGTCTTAATTAACACTCCTGCAAAAATATAACAGAAAAATCCTTATATTTATTTTACGGAGACAACAGGCTATTTTTTTTAAATTCTACTCTAATGATAGAGAGAGTGATATACCTATGGATATACCTATGTAGACCTCTGCATGGTCTGTGACTTCCGTCAAATCACTAAGACATTAAAACAGAGCATAGTAATTTAATGAGTGAAATACTTATATTCCTTTTCCGATGGCTTATGTTCACAAGAACCTACTAAAGAGTCAACTTTGTAACATGTACAATTTGGTCTACGTGTGTGGCAGGCACCTATTCTGGTGTCAATCTGAGTATTAAGAGTATATTGGTGGTCTTGTCTGTCAATCTGAAGACAGCCACTGAGACCTCTGTGTGGGCATTGCCTTCCCTCTGAGGAATTCTGGGAAATCTGGTACTTCCTCCTTGGAAGCAGGAGTCACTTTCTCTCTCGCTTGGAGATGCTCTACTGACAAGACACATGAAAATACCCTAGTGCCCTGAGCTGGACAAGCCACAAGGATGCAACCAGACCTCTGAAGCTGGAGAAGTCACAGAGAGACCACTGATTTTGCACCCACTGGCCATGATATTCCTGCATTCAGCATCGTTACAGGTGTTTCATAAGTCTGAAGAGGACTTTATAGATCACTGTCAGACATATGGGCCAGAGTAGGACTTATGGATTTGATCTGAATTGGACTTGGATGTTTTTCTCAATATTCAATTGCTTTTGTATATATAAGCCTCTCCGTTATATATATATGCATGCTTATGAATTTTGTTTTTCTACTCTACTCAGACTAACACAACATAAGTGTGCTAATTCTATGTATGTAATTTATGTTCTCTATACACTTCAAAATTATATGCAACTTTAATAATCCTTTTAAACTCTCTCCACCAGAAATCTGTATTTTGGAAGGGGCTTATGATACTTTCATACTCTCTTCTGTCTTTAATAGATACCATTATTTTGATTAAAAGTGCAAGCATACTATATAAGTAAATTTACTGCTAGGTTCATTTATTGTGTGTGTGTTAGTGAGAGTGAGTGAGTAAGTAAGAGAGATAGTTGGGTTGGGATATTTGAATACTTCTTGTTGGTCAGTATGCAGGAATTGATATAGCAAAATGAAAAGCACACACATATATAAGCTACTCCAATAAAAAAGTATAATTTATCACAGTGAATTTAAATACACACACACACACATATATATATATATATATATATATATATACATACATACAACACATATCTATTTTGCCATGTTCAGGAATCAGCTGAAGTATCACATGGTATGATAAACTTGTCTATCTCTAATCAGAAATGATGAGCTCTGTCTTCAGAAGGGTTATAGCATATCTCAGTTTTCATTTTGGAGACATGGACAACTCCTTTTCTCAAAAAAGTATGCAGCTATAGTGGTGCTGTCGGTTAATTTTTGGACTGTTAACACTAGGTCAGTATTTCAAGCTCACCAGCTGCTGTGTTAGAAGAAAGATAGGACTGTCTGTTCCTCTAAAGATTTACAGGCCTATGAATTCACACCATGGCAGTGGGTCGTTGTTGTTGCATTTTTTTTTAAAGTATGATTTAACAGGTACAAGAACTTGTAACTAAATAATCGAATAGTAATGGAAAGAATAAAATGATGGAAAATATTTGTAAGCACTTAAGGTACAAATAATCCCAGGTTGGGGCTGAGCCCTGGTGGCGTAGTGGTTGTGAGTGGAACTGCGGCCCACTGGGATGGAGGTTCAATTCCAGCAGTGGGGCTGGGCCTCCTACTCCCACCACCGGAGAGAAGTGATGCCCCCCAAAAATAAAATAGAATAAAATAATCCCAGGTCATCTAAAAAAGTAATTTCACAAAGGGAAAAAATGTCACTCTATGCACAGTGCGGGTAAAATAGTGGAAATTAGGAAATGGTGCCAGGCTCAAAGGAGTCAGGATTTTGAATTACTGGATGTAGATGAGAACAAGTAACCACTGAGCAGAACAGCTTGCAGTATTTTCATGAAGGGTGACAGGGTACATGCTAAGAAGGGATCAGAGAACCAAGGCATCATATTTCTGTCTTTAAATATATATAGATAGATATTTCTCACAACAGCAGGTGAGTTTCCAATCACGTAACCAAAGGAATTAAGTAGGAGTTAGAGTCTGCCTGAGAGGGACTTAAATCATTTATCCCTTAGGAAGGTTTGGTCTGAAGAAACAAGATGAATTTGATGTGGGATGAAAAAGTACCACCGTTTTAATGTGTAAGTCTTGACCCTCTGTACTGGTAAACATATCAGAATCACAGGGGATGTGATGGCTATAGCGGTTCCTTTTTACTGCACCTCAGAAGACTCAAATCAAATATATTTCTCCTGCTACTTGATTTTCATCATTCACACCTATGTTCTAGTATCATTTATTTGGTTGTTGATAAATACATACACATTACAAAATATGATTCAATGTATACTTTTGCTATAGCAAAGAGGTTTTGCTTTAGGTTTGGTAGAGGTCTCTGGAGCCACCATGCTCTCTGCCCAACCCACCAGCTTAGAGGAAAAAAAATAGAGATAAAGTAAACTCACATATAACACAGAAATGAAAGATCCTTAGTGTCATAAAACAATTATAAGAATAATGGTTAAATGTTAAAAGGCAATTCCCTGTAGAATTATTACCATTCCAGAATAAAATAATTTGAGAGATTCTGAAATGGTGGATCGATTTTATCTATAACATGTAATTCCTGCCAGAATCACACTGACCTTAAAGGCAAGGTGAGACAAGGTCTGCTTTCCAATTCTTCCCCCTTTTCTCCTAACAAAAATGTATTGCTTTTAAAGAACAGGTTTAACATATTGAATATCATACTACATAGGCAAGTCAGGAAGATTATATAAGAACATATAGGAAACTGATTTAATGGTACCAGTAAGACAAACGGTTGTGAAAGGGATTGACATGGCTGAGTAGAAACAGAATATGCATAAATTGTTGGATGTTAAACTGATGATCTACTCTGTAAAGCTTGACCTTATTCACAACAAAAAGTTAAACAAACAAAAAAATGCAGCGAAGTCAAGTGAGTATGAAATCTTATTTCCTGCGGGATGCCCTCATGCCCAGGCAGCTCAGCACACATTGTTGCCACTCATTTCCTACTCATCGTTACAGATTTCTGACTTTTGGTGTGTCTCCAAACCCTGTTGTCTTGTCAGTTTTTTAAAAAATGGAAAATAAATGGAATCATATTGCTTTTAAAAGGGGGAGAGGATTGGGATAGGTACCGATGCAAAGAATATGATCAATGACCATGAAGTGCGCTTATAGAAACATGAATGGATGTATATTTTCCTGAACATAATCACAACCAAAAAATAATGGAAAAATAAAAATAATAAAGTTCCTGGAGAAGATCCATGGATTGAAACTTGTCACAGCATCTGTACTTGTGTAACCGCAGTCCTTGCTAACAAATTGTATACATAGCATCTAAGAATTAAATTTTCCTATCCACAGATTGATAAAATGGTTAGGATGAAAAATACTTAAAAAGTGAATATTTCTCTGGCACTATCAGAAAAGGCGGATAGTTATGTAAGTGAAAGTATTTTAATGTTAGTCTCAAGATTTGATGGTTGACCCTACTGTTTCATTCTTTAGAAAAATAAGGACCTGGTGACACAATGATTACCGTATCTTTCAGATTATAAGACACACCTGACCATAAGACACACCTAGTTTTTAGAGCAGGAAAACAAGAAAAAAAATTCTGAAACAAATAGTACTGGTATACTAAAGTTTTCTGGGATCCCCCAACTCTGGTCCATAAGGCACACCTTCGTTTCCCCCCCACACATGGGGGTGGGGGTGGGGGCTGCATCTTCTGGCCCCAAAAATATGGGAAATGCTCAGTTGCAAAACCAAAAGTCAGCAGTTTCAATCCACCAGAATTTTTCCCTGTAAAAATTTCAGTTTAGGAAATTCTAAAGAGCAGTTCTACTCTGGCTTATAGGGTCATTACAAGCACGAATTGATTCAATGGACAAAAATAAACAATGCTGAGAAAGAAAACCTTTTAAAAGGTATATATATGAACCACAGATGAAAAAAACCTAAACATTTTCCCTCAATATCAAATGTGTTCTATCATATGCATATACATGTTTTGATGTTGTTTCCTTACTTCAGGAATATAATTTAAAGAATAAAGCTAGTCACTATTTGAAAGCAGAAAACAATGAGCCAAAGAATCCCCCTCCCCCCCCCAACAAATTTTAATGACTCACTTCCTTATATGGAGGTTAGTTTCCTAAGTAGGAGAAAGATAGGTCTTTCTGCTCCTATAAAGAGTTACAGCCTCAGAAACCCCAGTGGGTAGTTCCACGCTGTCCTGTCAGTCTCTCTGAGTCAGAACCCTGAGCTGTTCCGAACTCTGTAGCTGCATGGACGAAAAGGCATTATGAAGGTCTATTGCATAAACCACAAAACATTTAGTGGAGCATTTATCTTATTGACCTTCAATGTCATTTAAGACAAGAGTGATAGTGAGTGAAGGACATAATTATAGAAAACTAATATAACTCCATCATTTTCATTACAGGGATTTCTAAAATTTAAGGAAGTTAAGTAGTTCTTATTGATATTGTGCTTATGTGTAGAGAGAAACATGAAGACCTCAATAAAACCATAAATAGCTTACCATACTGATAATAAGCATTTTAAAATTTAGGACTATTTTTAATTGAAAGTTAATGTTATAAAAATAGTAAAGACAAATACAGATTATGACTTCCTAACACAACACAGGTAACCATAAAAAAGCACATACTTGTGTGTACTCATCTTAGGGAGCACAATGCTATCTATTTTATTTATTTATTTTGGTTAGCTTTCAATTGTATAATTAATGAAGTTGACAAAGAGTATCTTAAAATAGAATGGATTTTAAGTTTTAAAGTTGTATAGATTTGAATCTGCACACCTAAAACAAACTCTTTCATGTTCTACAGATAGGTGTCCTGGTGTCAGTGACTTAAGCATTCCTATAAAGGAAAGATGTGTAGATTAGTCTACCAGCAGTTTTGTAAAATAAAGATGAGGCAACGTGTTTCTATAAAGGTCAGAAAGCCTACCAGGATGTTCTATTCTGCATGAAATGATTGCTATGAGTTGACAACCACTTTTTGGCTGCATGTTTACTGTGGTGGCCTGGGTGCTGCTGTCATGCTAGAAACAATTTCAAGGGCATTTCAAATACAAGCAGGTTTACCCAAGGTGGACAAGCGTCAGTAGAACTTCCAAATTAGCATAGACTACCAGCGGGGCCAAGTGGTTTACTTCTCAAGATTCAACATAAGTTCTCACAAATGGAACAATAAGTAACACCATGGTGAACAGAAATAAAAACTTGAATTGTCAAGGATTTCATTTAACTTATTTCTAAAATTGACCCTTATGGAAGCAGGGGGAGAAAAGAAAGCCAAGGGCAAATTGTATTGGGTAAATCTAATGCAGAAGAATCCCTGGAAGTGTTAAAGAAGTAGTCATGTTCAATCATAAGGTACGCCTGACCCCAAACACACTACATTCCGGCCCTTCATACACAGATGAAAATTATTCAATAAATAAGACCATAAAAGAACGTAAGCCTTTGAGAACTAGTGTTGAAGAATAATGTGAAGTACCATACTGCCAAAAGGACAAATGAATCTGTATTTGAAGAAGCACAGCAAGCATACTTCTGAGTAATGCTTCACGTGTTTCTTTTTTTTCACATGTTTCTTATACTTAGTCTAACCATCCTTTGGTCGCATGTGTACAGCAATAGCATGCCTGATGTTTTAGGCTGGGTCGTATGCAAAAGAAAAACCCGTGAAGATTATGTGTGCAATTATACAGAGAAGTTTAAATCAAAGTAACAGTTACTCGGTTGTCATCAGTTGGTTTGTCCACATAGTGATCCTAGGCAAAACAGAAGGAAACACCACCCTTTCCTGCCACATCTTCACAGTGTTCCTCGGCTTGAGCCTCCTGTGCCAGATCATGGATCGATTCAGTTTCTGAGGGTCCTCCTCTTTTCTGTTGCCCCTACACTGTCCCGATCAGGAGGGGCATCTGCAGGTACTGGTCTCTCCTGACAGGTCCAAAGAATGTGATACAGAGTCTTGCCATCTGTGCATCTAAGAGCACTCTGCCTGTACTTCTACAACATATCTGTTTGTCCTTTCAGCAGTCCATGGTACTTTGAATATTCTTTGCCAGTATCAAAATTCAGATGCATCAATTCATCTTCAGTTTTCCTTATTCAGTGTCCAACTTTTACATGCATTATGAGGCAATGAGATATACCGGTCTTGTGTCAGGTGAACCTTAGTCCTCAAAGTAATATCCTTCCTTTTCAATACTGTAAAAAGGCCTTCTTCATATGTGCCCATTGTTTCATGATTTGTGCAGTATACAGATTCAATAAGTATGGTGAGAGAATTCAACCCTGATGCACACCTATCCTGATTTTAATCCATGCAGTATTCCCTTGCTCCATTCACACAACTGACTCTTGATCCTTGTATAAATTCTGAATGAACATAATGAAGTATTTCGGAATTTCTCAAGTTTCTCCATAGTTTTTTATGAGCCTCAAATTTGAGTTCCTTGGCATTGTGTATACAATACATGTAAATACCTTTTTGTTATTCTCTGCTTGTAGCCAAGACTTATCTGACATCAGGAATGATCTTGATTGTTCCAAGTTCTCTTTTGTGTCTGCTTTGAACCTCTGGTAGCTACCTGTCAATATACTGTCATGTGAGTGCATTACTGCCTATGGTATCGATCTCCATGCATTGCATTCCATTTTTGGCCACTCTGAATTTCCCTAGATTCATACTTCACACATTTCAAGTTCCAATCATTAGCAGATTTTGACAACTGTTTCCCTTTATCTTGAAACGTGCCCAATCACTAATGAATATTCTAAAGGCTCCACTCCCACAGGCTTTCAATTCATGTCGCCAGGCTTCACTGCTCTCAGAGAAAGTGGCTCCGCCTCTGTCAGACTTTGAGTGCCCTCCAACTGGAGTGACCCATTCTCTGGTACAATGTCCAACAACATTCCCCTTAGACTCCTGAGGCATTCACCTCCAAAGTCAGGAGTCAAGTCCCTTTTGGTTGTCTGTTCTTAGTCTGGAAACCCTGTAGAAAGGTTTTCATTTTGGGTGACCCTGCTGGCATTTTAAATACCACAGCTGCCAGTATTATAACAACATATAAGCCACCACAATGCAACAATCTGATATTCGAGTGGTGGGACAGTTATTTAGTTATATGCAAAACATTTAGTATTTATTGGAAAGATTCTTTAAAATGTAAACCAGTATTTACTGCATCTTACCATAGCGAACATAAGATATGATAGTGCTGCAATGGCTTTGGTAATTTCATAGAAAATGAATGAACTGGTTTAGCTGTTTGTCTTGATGATATTAACATCATAGTGCTATACAGTATGGATAATTTAACTTTTCCATTAAAATGTATTTTATAATCTTATGGTTAAGTGAGAACAGAAGCATTCTTTTGTTTGTTTGTTTGTTTGTTTGTTTGTTTTGGGGGGGCATCACTGCCCCCTGGTGGTGGGAGTAGGAGGCCCAGCCTTGCTCCTGGATTTGAACCTCCAACCCAGTGGGCCGCAGTCTTGCGCACAACCACTATGCCACCGGGGCTCAGCCCCCAGAAGCATTCTTAAGCGAATACAAAAAGCAAAATAAAGCAGAAGAAATAAATACAATCTCGCTTCTAGGTTTGGTGAACTCAAATTGTGATACATGTTTTCAAAAAGAGCTAGAGCCTGAAATATGTCTATCACATTTTCATGTTTTCATTTCGTCTCTTAATAATTATTAGACGCAGGTTGCCATGTTAAGGTTTGTATACTCCAACAAGGAAAAAAATCATGCCATTCTCTTCTCTATAGTACAGATCATTTCTACTGAGAATAAAACATTGATCTATTTTCGAAATTTCAGGTGAATTCCATGTTTTTTCCTTTATTTTACCATTGTAAATATCACCACATAATCACATTTGTAGTATATTTCAACCATTCTTATAAAGCATACATTTAAACCATAGAATTATAAGAATTATGTGAGTGTGATTATGTTTGTACAATATTCTTCTATACATTAATCATAATTCATAATGTAGTAAGAACTAAAGATACATATACTTCTGATTGGTGAGCCCAATGCCCAATATGCCTGAGATTGAGGGATATATTATAAAGACAGTTCAATTCTTTCTTGAAAGGACTCTACCCCTTTTCTACTTTGATATATCATATCACCAATATTTCAGGAGTCCTAATATAAAGATATATATTCTGTATAAAAAAGAAGCAAGAGGCATATCAAACAAGTACTAAGTAACCCAAATCTATGCTATATTATCATTTTGCACAATCATCACAACTCAGTAAAAATAGATTGTGTGACTTGCTTTTCAGATGGGGCTACGAAACCCATTGAGAATAGGTAAATTATTTACGAAGACACAACTGCAATGTGCTGGGATTTAAATCTAATACATTCTTCCTGCACAGGCCTCTTCCCAAGAAGGCTGTGATGCAGTACATGAAGCAAAATTTACATGGAGCAAACTACTGGAGGAAAGTAAAAGCAATACATAACCAAGTACTTAATTTATATGATCAGGACTCCACAACGCAATTCTATAAGTAAGTAATTCTATAAGTAATTGTCTATAAAGATCAAGTAATTTAGCAAAGCTCATGTAGATTGAAAGAGCATTAATGGTAAAAATTCATAAGTGCATTTAAACTACTTACCTAATGTCACATATATGTGTGTGTGTGTGTGTGTGTTTGGTATTGTGTGTGTGTGGGGGGGGGCATCACTGCCTCTAGTGGTCGTAGGCGCTACCCAGTGCCACTCCTGTGAGCCACTGCTGGAACTGAACCGCCAAGCCCATGGACTGCGGTTCCGCACTCAATCACTTACGCCATTTATATTTTAATAGGAACATTATAAAAACTACATCATGTAATGAAACACAGATGTGCTTGTGTATGCAGGAAATAAGAGACTTTTTCTGAGATCAAACGAGATCAGGGGCATTCAGGGTGGTATGGCCATAGAAAAAATACATTTTACATATACTATATTGTTAAATCTTAGCAGTATCATTAATGAAGCATAGTTGACCATCACATTTCTTCCACAGATAAAGAAACAGACTGTGAAAAGTTATATAGACTTTAACCTAATACCACATAAAAAGTTACAGTTCCTGAAACCCTGTCTTACAGGGTCATTATGAGTCAGAAAAGACTTGCTAGTAGTGTGTTTGGAGTCACTTGCAAAGCAAGTCATTTTTTAGATCCCTGAAGAAAAATTCAAATGGTACACATAAGAAAACTACATAACAACACATACTTAAGGACATATAATTTAAGTGTATTTTTCTATAAGACATAATGAGAACATCAGAAGAGGATCTTGGTTAAGACAGCATTATACATAAATTTCAAAAACTGTAAGTTTTATTTGATATAAATAAAAACTAACAAAAACATAAGCCATTTAAATAAGGGATAACCAAAAGTAGAAATATTCCATTATCATTTGGTTCCATTTTTTCCACAAACTTGTTGAAGTTTCCTCAAAATTTCGGTGCTGAATAAGGGTGTTTTCTCTTCAGTAGCCGACATACTAAAGAAGGGTGTAGCATAACATATTGGTCGTGCTGTAGGAAAGGTACTGGACAGTGAACTACAAGGTAGGCAGCTCAGAACAACTAACTTCTACACACAAGAAAGATAGGTTTTGTGCTATTATTAATATTTAGTCTCAAAAACCATATAAAGGATAATATCAATCAAAATCAACTTGATTATACTGTTATAGTAAGAACACTTAAGGATTTCAGAGCTAGCATTCTTTGAAAAAACACTATTGTATTGAGAGCTCTTACAGCTCTGGTAGCAATCTATAAATCAATTGTATTAAGCACATTTGTATGTATGTTGCCATCACAATTTTCTAGACATTTACTTTCTATTGAGCCCCTGCTGTCACCTCCTCTTCCCCCCCCCTTCTAGCCCCAGTGGCCCCTTGATAAATGATGAATGATTATTATTTTCATAACTTACACTGATCATTGTGTCTCTCCCCCCACAGTTTCTGTTGTTCGTCCCCCTGGGGATTGGGGATGTAGCTATTTCTCATTTACCTTAGAACTAACATTCTTTATTTCATGGAAAGATAAAATCCTAAAAAAACCTACTAAAATAGGTTTTAAAATGATACCACCTTATCCTTCTTTCCCATTGTATGAGACATGAAGCTTAATGGATCATTTTATAAGCAAAGTTGTTCAATAGATTTATGGGGCTTGGTTTTGTTATCATTTAAATTAAATGCTTTTTTCATATAAAAGATTGACAAGACTGTAGTATCTCTATACATAAGGGTCAATTTTCAAACTACCAACTTTGATTAGGTAGAGAACTATTACATATGTTGCTTATGTTGTTAGGTATGATATGCGTCAATTGAAACAAGTATTTTAAGTCCTAACCTCTACACTTGTGGCTATATTACGATTTGAGAAGGGGTTGTCATTGCAGGTTAATAAAATGGGGACTGGTATAGGGTGTGCTTTGAGATTGAATTTCAAGTGAGAAAGAAGAGATGGGGGTAAGGGAGGATGATGATAGATACTGAGGCACAAAGAGATATCCATATACTAAGAAACAGAAGCTGAAGAGTCCAGGACTTTCTCTTAGACCTGCTAAGGACAGAGCCTTCCATCACAGGCAGAACACTGACTTGGGACATCAAGCCTCCTGAACTGTGAGAAAACAAGCCTGCATGTGCTACTTCTGTGAAACAATAGTGGGTCACTATGGCAGGGACCCACAATATTTATGGAACAAAAATATTAAAATGCAAGACATTTTGGGTAATTGTGCTCAACGTGCTCAGCAGGACAACTAGCTTACAAAGTGTTAGCGTGCAGAGCAGTTCTATAAAATGCTATGTATATATAGGGACTTGGGGTGTAACAGCAGCAGAGTTCTATGAGTTCTGCTGCTGAGTCAGGGACTGCATTAATTCCTACTCTAAACCAGACTTCTCAGTTTGGTCTTCCTTTTCTTTATCTCTTGTTCACTATTGTGCTTATGACTCTACAATGGAAAAGAGAGGGGAAATAGCACTGGTTGTGTAATGACAAAGCTATTCGGTATAAAGTCAGGTTTTTGTAGATTGACTGAAAGAGCGATTCATTGGGACAAAATATCTGGCAGTAAAGCTCCATAAATATCGTCATCTAAGAAACATCATAGACTATAGACAATTATCATCTGCCTGCAGGATCACTATGTGTCATAATCAATTGAACAGCACACACAACAGTTGTGCTTTTTTTAAAAAAAGAACACTTTGAAGTAGGGATAGAAATGGCCTCGCACATACCACCAACCATGGAGGTTGCACAGAACTGAACAAAGCTTCATTTTTGTACATAAGTTTTCCAAGAGTCAGAACTTACTGAATAACAACTCACAATAAGAAGTGGGGTAGGCAGGATCTGGGATAATGAAGGTGATGTGGTCTGATTTTTCAATAGGACAAAATGGGATTATAAACAAAAAAAACACAAATTTATAGATTTATTCCTTTTGCTGATCGAGTTTATGTGTGATTTTAATCTCTCTACTCCATGGACCTAAATTAGGAAAATAATATTTCAGTTTTTCAGAGATAAAGTTCCCTGTGCATTGATTTTACTGTCTTGTCTGTTTCTTTTGCCAGCAGGGACAGAACAGAATTCTAAGATAAGAGTGCTTCATAACAAGTCCAGCCCAAAGTAGCTCCTGGCCTCATCAGAGTTTAATGAGACATTCAATCTAAGAAATAAATTAAATGACATTTTGGGATCATGCTTAATGAAGCGAGTGCCTACAGAAGCTCTAGATTGCAACAGTGTTCTTATAATCTTTGGAGAATAGGGCAGGAGAATGTCATCAATCATTTGGGACAAAATAGCACTCTGTGGAATAGAAACTGTTGAACCTCAGTAGCTCCTGGTCTGAATCATGGCCCAGAACTTGTTTCTTGTTATTTCAGTAGCATAAAAGAGTTTCCACGTGTCTATGTTAATTCCATAAGTCATTGTCTCATCATTGTCATAACTACATAAAAACAGACAAGTGTATGAGACTTCAGATGGAATAAAGGTAGGCAAAATGCAATGCTGAAAAACGGGAGGAGATAGTGCACTTTTCCTATCAGAAGTATAAAACTAAGCTAAGTGTAGGAAGTTGAAAAGAACTACTGAGAACTACAGGAGTTATGGAAGAGCTCTGTTGGAATTATAGGGAAAGGAGGATAATAAATGAGTCCAACGATAAAACGCAGTTAAGTCTATAATTTGGTTGGCAATGCCTAAGGCATAGAGACAGTGGTAGGAGGCATCAGCTCTGTGAAACTTATAAACTCAATTAAATTGGCAATTCTAAATCAATAAGCTATTTCATTTAAAAATTAAGTGAGAATAAGTTGAAAATGTATTACGATCATGGCAAAAATGATACTATCACTAAAATTTTTATACTTGACTGTCTAAATTTATCTTGATAATTTGAAACAAACCAACAAATGAAGAGTAGTGAGTTACAGCAAAGACTTACTGTATGAGAAGAGATCATATGAGATAAAGATTGCATCACAAGAAATAAAAATACAAAAAGAACAAAGGGGACATTTGCAAAACAATCCATTAATTCAGTTCTTATGAATGGTAACGTGTTCCTTCTCATGCATGGAAACGCTAATTTGACCAGGGGGTCCTGGTTATTAGCACAACTATATATGCCTTACCAACAATTTTGTATTTTCATTGACTCAAACTGTCAGCGCTTTCTGCAGCTAATTGCAATGCGGGCAATGTCTTGGCAAAATGGCCATGTCTTTTGCAGTGTCCGCAGGCACATGGGGAGCTCTCTGAGTCAGAAACAAGCCAACAACAAGGGCTTTTCACGCCAGACATCCCAATCGTTCTTTGGAAGTACTAGGAACTTCAAATATATAAGCTTATTCTGAATGACAGTATGCACACAATCTTTACAGAAAACTTTTTTCATAGAAAATTCAAGAGAACCAAAAGGTTTATAGACCTTCGCACAACTAGAGGAAAGGATAGTATAAGGTAAGGGGACACACAGATAAAGCTGTTAATATAAATTCATTTGAACAGTGAATAGTTAGAGAAGTCAGTTTCCTACAGCCAGTGACTGATTTGATAAATGCTGGCACATGAATCTGAGTCAAAAATATAAAACAATTATGAACAAAGTGTCACACCATATGAAGAGCATCTTACTTTGAAAAATATAAGTATAGTAACTATGAAAGGAGGATCATCTAATTCTGTAAGCCCTGCCTATAGACAATGAATAGAAAACACATAAACAACAGTTAAAGACAGAGACCAAAATCGCTAATCACTATAGTACATGGTCAGGAAAAGGGAACTGAAATATTCCTTACTGTTGCTTTAAGACTAGGTAGGAAGATATTATAAGAATAATCCCAAATTAACAAAATAGTTTAATGTGAGTCTGTTGTCAATGGGTATCTTGGTTACACAGTGAGTTCTGGGTGGATGTTAAGCATATCTCAAGATAAATATCACCACATTGTTCTGATGGCAACAGAGTTCTTCCTTTCACAAACTGCAGCAAGAAATTAATAGAAAAATCACGCAGCTGCTGTAGGCTAGGTGTGGGTAATAATTGATAGCTACATTCAATTTAAGTGTTATCCTTGGCAAGCTGTTTAGAGCTCATTAATCATATATTGGGCAGAAGGTAGGCCAAAACTTTTTATGCCAATTTGATGTATGAAGAATTAGGTATCAACTATTAGCTACGACACTTCCGAGTGACATTGGGCATGTTACCTTGACTGCTTGGTACTTCCGTTTTTTCACATGAGAGAAGGTGGTAATGATAGGAGGTGTTAAGGGTTCTTCTATAATAGGGTTGCTCGAGAAATTAAATAAATTGATTCATAAAATGTAAATGGAACAAAATATGTCATATATTAAGAGTTCAATAACTGTCAGGTGTTATCATCTTCACTGTTGTCATTATTATTGTAAAAGTCATCCTATTGATAATTTTTAAAAATACTCATTAACTCCCACTGAATGACTTCTAATCTAAATTGGATTACTTCATATTCATAATGTTTAACTTTTTAATAGCAGTCTATAGACATGATTATATGGAAAGCTGATAACAGATTTTTTCCACTAAATTAATAAGGGACCTTTTCAGCAAATGATTAGGTTAAACATGCCAATTCTCAGTTCAACTTTGTATTTGGTTAAAATCACCAACAGAGATGCCATTAGCATGATTAAAGCAAAGTGGCTATGGAGTCTCAAAATCCAGGATTCCATTGAGAGTGTAAGAACCCAGATGGGGATGGGGAGATAATAGGAGGTTACCATAGAATGATGAGATTAGAGCAAGGGCAGGCGCTGAGTGTAAAGCCAGTCTATTTTGAAAATATACTCAGAGGAAACAGTAATATAGCAGATACTGGGACAGACAGAAATATTGTGGTAGTTACATAATCTGGTGTCCCTTTGAAAATTAAGAGTGTGGTGTGTGTGTGGGGAGGGTAGTCTAGCCTGTCAATCCTGAAATAGTCAATGAGTTCTTTTCATGGCCTTCTCCTGAGAATTCAGGGAACTCCTGAATTTTTCTCCCTGGAGGCAGGAGACACAATCTCTCAGCTCACTTCCTTGCAGCTCTCTACTGACAAGGCTGACTCCCTGTGAGACATCCCTGAGGAGAAGCCGCATGAACCTACCCTGAGGCAATCAGACCTCTGTAGCCAGAGAAGCCACATATAGAGACAACATGCCAGCGCTGACATGCTTACAACGCCACTGGATCCAGAAGACTTCCAACACACTGGCTTTTGATTCTCCTGCATTTACATCATTTCATGTGTTTCACGAGTCTGAAGAGAATTTTATAAATTGGTATCAGCTATATGGGCTAATATTGGAATTATGGACTTGATCTAGATGAGGCTGGGATGTTTTCTCAATATTCAATTGCTCTTGTATATAAACCTCATATATGTATTGTGTATGTATGTATGTATATGTATATACATAAAAGGATCTATGAGTTTGTTTCTCCAGTCAACCAGAGTAACCAAATGTCATTAGAATAACATTCAAAGGGCACCATTCTTCCTAAGGCTGTTTTTAATGAGTGACAATGTTCATGTCTAAAAGTACACCATATCAAAATGATAGAGTGACTACTGACTTGACAGGTACAATCACCTTGATATTTTGTATCACAATTTTTTTACTAATTAAAAGTCACTAAATTTGTTTTGATTGGTCTTTGCATGATTTTAGCATAGCTTAAAATGGGTCACATGCTTAGTTGGTATGTTTAATTATTATCCAGCATCATTAAAAATGATAAATATTTAAACATATTCATTATGTGTGTCTAATTATTTTTCGATAAGATCCACATATTTAATACAGTTGTTTAGAAGGTATTTTATATTATTCTTATTATATGTTATTGTTGAGAATAAAGCAGCATTTTAGAACTCCATGATTATGGTTAAATAGTTTAGACTTTTAAGAATGTATCATGCACATTCTGATACCAGTAGCCTGAAAAAGGCAGAGTTGAAGAATGCTGATTTAAAAGAGTGTATAGTTTTATTATACTCAGTCTAGCTCTTTTAAAAGTAGGTAACCTTTAAAAAGTACTTAACTCAAGAAAGGAGATATAAGAGACCATATATTCAGATTTCTTTTCATGGTTGAAAAGTTTCCGATAATTCAAGGATAAGAAGATGAACTTACAGTACATAGAAATCAGAGTGAAATCCAAAGTGCTAAATTGCTATTAATAACGAAATGCTTTAAGGAAGTTCTGGTTTCCCACTCTTTAACCAGGACTTGGTTTCAAATCATAACTGAAAACAGCAGCCATTATTTGCAAAGGTCTCAATAGTAGGACCCAGAAGACCTTATTTCTCAAGAAGTAGAACATTTGGTGAAATTAAGAATAAAAGTAGGCATTGCTTTAAAAAACAAGTGAGGAGTATAACATAAGAGGAAGACATCTCTAGAGTCAGCTTTCTATAAATGTTTTCTTGGAAAAAAATGTTTACTTGGGAGGCTGGAACTTAAAATTATGCCAGTGGCAAATATTAATAAATGCACATATATGTATAAGACACACATACATATGTATGTATGTATGGGCAGACATTCATAAATAAATATATTCCACACTTATATGAAAAATAGCCATTCAAATTATATACCATGGTAACACAACACCTATTTTTATGGGTCATGTATTATAAACTTGTGTGCTGTTACACACAGTGCACACACACATAATTATAATCCTCAAACAACAAACCTATAGAGGCTGCTATCCAATGAGTGTTTTTATCTTAAGGTAAGCTTCTCAATATTCACCGCACATGTACCCGAATCACTCATTACTATTGTCTTTTAAGAGAAACAAATAATTCCCAGTTGCCTGTAGTGACAGTCTGTATGAGTCCTATAAAACTCTCTGTATGAGCTTCAGAATACTGAGCAGTCTTCCCTTTCCTGTATGTGTTTTATTCAATTAGGAATATGTACAGCTTAGAAAATAGGTTAAAAATTATACCACCCAAAATAAATCAAATTCCGTGGAATCCACTTCATTTCAAAGAAATCCTATAGAACAGAGAAGAACTTCCCCAGAGGGTGTCTAAGTCTGAAAATCTTTACAAAAGCCAAAGGTGCATCTTTCTCCAGTGGGTGCCGGATGGGTTGGAATCCCCAACCTCTCTGGAAGTGCAGAACTTAATCACCGCAGCATCCGGGCTACTTTGTAAAATCCCAGGTTCAAATTCTAACCCTGGCCAAGTAGTACAGGCATGTCATGTAGCCCCCCGCAGTCAAATTGACTACGGTGAAGGAAGTCACACAGTGAACTGTAAGTTTCAAAATTAATTTAGGGTAAAAGGCTGACGAGTAGCATTCATTAAGCTGAAGCTACTCATTCTGTATATTGCATGTACACATTGTATATTCCTCTGGTTGGTAAACAAAAAGAATTCAAAATAGGTCATCGATAGTATATTTCACAATGTGACTATAACTTATTTTCGACTACAAAGTATTCTTCCGAGAAAGACAAAAGCTTACATATTAAAAATGCCATATATTGAATTGATTGCTATATAACGGAAGGAAGTTTCTTAAAAATAACTTACACTCTGTCTTTAAATGAAATTATCACCCACATGTTATGAGTTCTAAGAAAGGGATTACATTATGTCTTTCTTCTGGAAATCCTTGATATTCCTTCACTTGTAGATGCATTGTCATTTCATATCTTCCCTCCGAGTCTATGTCTAAATATCTATTCTCTTTAATGAGAAAGGACACCCTGGTGGTTTAGTGGGCTATTTTTTAAGCTCCGAGCTACAACGTCAGAATTTTGAGAATTTTCTGCTCAGCAGAAATATGAAGCTATCATCTCACAGAACGATTGACCGCCTTGGAAATCCAAAGGAGGCAGCCCTATAGGGGCTCTACGATTGGAATTTACTTGATGGCAATGAGTTTGGTTTTGGACTTTATTTAGATTGGATTAGGACCCATTCTACTACCGTGTAGCTATATAATAACTTACTTCATAATATTTACAAGACCCTATTTCCACATAAAATACAATTTACCCGTTAGTCATTAAAATGTCAAGATCTTTGGGAGGGACACAATTCACTCTTTAATAGTAATAATTGAGCACAGTAAGTCAAAAGATACAGCACCTTCAATCATCTATTTTCCACAAAGAAATTTCCATGCAGACAGCTATACAGTAATATTTGACCCATTTCCATACATTAATTTTGAAGGGAATTGATGGAAAAGGTTTTGTGCTAGGAAGCATTTACCCTTTTTTCTCTTCCAAATTTCCATTACTAGCTAATAATGGAAGCATTTCTTGTTATTTCTTTTTTTTGTGATCTCTACCACTTCTGTTTATTAACATTTGATGACAAATCCATTGTTATTACTTTTGTGAATTTGACACCACTAGATCCATATTTTCTATCAACAAATTTCTGTTAGTATCTGATGATATCCTAATGCCTACAATATTCTTTTATATCCTGCTTAGCTTCAAAACAGGTAAGAAGGCACTAACATGGAACAGAGTGAAAGCTGATAAAATACTGAAATGTCCCTCCTTTATTGATTTCTTCATACACTGCAATATAACAAAAGGACATACGTATAGATACAGGGTTTTCTGCTTATGATTATAAACTCCAATTGTACATTCTGGTTCAAGTAAAAGAAAAAACCCATATTTTTGTATTATTTTTCATATGCATACCCCCCACATTTTAAAACTAAATGTATCTAAGATTTTACTCACACATTATAATCAAAATCTAGCAGAATTGTTCTATTTTGACAACAAGTGGTACACGGAACAATTACCTTTCATTACACATGCTTGAAAAACTGCCTATAACTTAACTAGTCACTGCAGAGGTAAGTCCCTATCCAGCTGTCACTGCATTATATATACTGTAGTGAACGGTGTGCTGCAATGAACTGTAAGCTATGGCATTGGGATTTCAATCCCCTGTAGGGCTTATCCATGGTGTTTCAGCAGAGCTTCTAGAGTAAGATAGGCTCTGGCTTGGCAATCTGACTGAAAACTATCCAATGAACACTCTATGGATCAAAACAAAATGTTTGCCTAATGACAGTGCTGGAAGATGGACTTGATATAACTTTGACAAAGTACACAGGGGCTGCAATATTGGACTCAATCCTACCAACCATGATTGCAATGGGGGCTTCAGGTATGGGATCAGTTGTAAGGAGAGCATAGAAACAATTTTAAGGATGGTTGAGGTCCTCCATCTTCTGTGTATAGGTTTCCTATGGATAGGACATTACATGATGTCACCTAACAACAACATCGAGTGTGTGTCAGACTAAGAAACACTTCATTCTCTTGTACATATATGGACACCATGAGTCTGAGCAAGCTATTTAGCAGTAAACAACAAGACTATCCAGTTGAGCTATACCTACAATCATCCTTGTGACATCTTCGTTTAAGTTAAACCAGTATGTCTGCCCCTTTTGCTGATATAGTACACTTGTCTCCCTACTACTACATCGCGATGTACAATATAGTCACTAAGTTAAACCTTTCAGTTCAAGGAATTTGTCTCAATGAAGTAGGCTGCTGGGATGATATATAAGGCTATTGATCACTTAACATATATCAGCAGTCTGCCTACTTGAAATTACTTTCCGTTCTACCAGTTCAAGATTATGGATAACAAGCAACAGCTCAAGACTACTGAAAACAAGAGACAGAAAAATGAGAATTCTGACATACTGCTCAATAGGCTATCCCATATTAATGTCATATTTTAATATTTAAGTAGAAAATTATTATTATACCCATCATTTTTAAAGTCAAATATTTGAAGATAACATATATTTAAACCATTTCTTGGAGTTTATCATTGGCACTTAATTTTTCTTAAGTTTAAAAAAAATCACACAACTTACTAATGTATACCAAGGAAAATTAAAAATATATGTATTGCTAGAAAATCATAGATACCTTTACTTAACAACAACAACAACAACAAAAAGCCAAATTGTGAAGCTACCTTATTTGGAATATAGCTTCCTTCCAGGTCCATATATCCTAAAGGCAACATTTTCATCTCTTTAAATCTCCCTCATATAATTTTGTGCTCCTCCATTTAAATCAGGTTAAAATGGCAGTTCTGGCATCCTCAAGAGACATAAGATGCATTCTGTTTCAACATTATTTGAGTTGGGGGAATAAACAGAAGGCTGCCAGACAAAGTCGGGGATTTAGGGTGAATTGGGATATGGTTTTCCAACAAAATACTTTTAGGATTTTGCAGATGCACTTTTATTTTAAAAAAAATAGTTGTTGTAGCAGTAGTAGTTAAATACATTGCTGGGCTCAAATTTCATGGGCTTCCCGTCACCAATTTCATTTCAATTTTCTGTTTAGAAGCTTCCTAATGAAACCCTAAGATGATTTTGTGTCATTAAAGATAACTTATCGAGGTTATCCCTTTGAAAATTCACCCAATACCACCACCCTCCCAAAATAGTGAGGGAGGGGTGCACAAAACCATACAAGCTGTCATCTCTACCTTGAATTTAATAGGCTCAGCAAACTCTCTCGGAAAGACTGATTTTGATTGGTTGTTGTTTTTACTTTTTCAAAAAGTAAGTGTACAAAAACTTACCTATGTGGTGGTCTGTTTCTGTTTGTTCCTCCAAAGAATCTGTATATGTATGAACTGGAAAACCCCAACTAATGCATGTTTGTTCACTGGAGTGCATGTTTAGAATACCTTTCCTCGGTGTATATGGGTTTTCTTTTTCTTAATCTTTCATATTTAACAAGGTTGTTCCGACTCTAATATCAAACAAGAGTCACTTCTGTTTCTGTTATTGCTTCATTTTATTAACTTTTAAGTAAAATCTACAGGGGATTTACTTCATTATATGAGGTAACGTTGGGACCTTATCTTTCTGCCAAACCATGAAAATTGTGAACAGACTACCAGAGAACTATTGATTAAGGAAACTGATCTTGGGGAAGGAGATTTTTGGTAGAGGCTGAGGAATAATTTGGATACATCTGAAAAAATAAATACCTTTTGTAACTTAATGTTCACTATCTTGTTTGATGACACAATATGTTCCCATGAGGTGTTTAAATATGTGCATGAATCACATTTTATGGAGTCTATGGTTTTATATTTATATGGAGATGCTTTGAAATATACATATATAATAAAGTATTACAGAAATTAAAGTATTATGATCCTAACAACTTATATATAGCCTAGAAAGTAGAACTAATCATATATGGATTTAAATTTCCATTTTACTTGATATTTAAACTCCAGCAGAGAAAGCACACTGACTAAGCACTTCCTTGGGATAGATAATAATCAGTGAGGATGCGAATATCCTGCTTGACAAACAGCAAATTCAGAAAAAAACGTAACATATAATTAAAATGCATTATACCAGTACCCATTCTATTCAACTTGTCAGCATAACTTCACCAGAAAATTAAATAGCTTTTCCGGCACCAAGAGGCAGCAAAGTAGAATGCAATCAATGGCTTTATTAAATTATAGCAATGGAAAAGCATTGTAGTCTTAGTACAAGGGCAATAAAAAGCCCTAAATTTTTGACAAGATAAATGCATTTTTAATTTATTATAACAAAAAAGGACAAAGCAATAATTAAAATGTGCTTGACAAATCAATTTTACTTTCATAATGAAAGAAGCCAAATATAGCCCTGCCATATAAAACTATATACACTATGAATATAATAAAAGAAAAAATAATAAATTGACAAAGTGAAGGCTAATTTTAAAATACAAATGTGTTTTTGAGAGAAAGCGTAGGTATCTGTTGCCTTGACATAATAGCTGTGGATTAGGAGTATGGGTGCTCATATCCTAGTTTTAATCCTACTCGTTTCTAGAAATGCACCTTGCTTAATTTTTTGGCTTTTCTAGGCCTCACATTTTCTCAAATGTGAAATATGGAGATTAAAGTACATCAGATTTTCTGAAGGGTTAAGATTTCAGAATATAGTGAAAGTTAGGGGAAACCCATACCACTTGTCATCTCCATCATCTCATAAGTACAATATATTTCAGAATACTTTAAAGATAGAAGGGGAATGATCTAAGAAGAATAGACACAGCTGTGTGTGTTGAAACATTTAGCATTTAAATTTTCTCTCGATGTGTGCTTACTCATTAAACAAAAGAGTGGTGACAACTTCATCACCAATTGCCAATGGTTCCTGAATCACAGCTTTAAAACAAAATAGAGCGTAAGAGTATCTCTAAGGTGGCTTACAGTTCAACTTTCTTGTATATACTCTCATAATAAAATTGGCAATGTGCACGCATAAAACATATGCTTTACTGTTGAATATTTGGATTGTGTATTGTGTCAAAGCATAGAGCTTTATCAGTGTAAAATGGGAGCTTGTGTCTATTTTGATACATTTATCAAGGTGAGTTTTCCATTGTGCTTCTATGAGATGCATTTATCAAGGTGAGTTTTCCATTGTGCTTCTATGAGATGACAACGGTACACATCTTTATCCATTTTTTTTTGCTGTTGTTGTTGTTTGGGGGGCATCACTGCCCTCTGGTGGTTGTGGGAGATACCCATCCTTGCTTCTGGAGAGCTGCTGGTGGATTTGAACCGCCAAGCCGTTGGGCCACAATCCTACACTCAACCACTACGCCACTGGGGCTCAGCCCCTCATCTTTATCTTTTTGGTCATTATTTGGAAGTAAACTTTATGTTACCATTCAGTCACTTTCTCTTTTCCTCCAAAACCTTCCAAATAATTCCTGATTGCTGAGTGCTGATTCATTGAAACTCACAGTAATCCAATATGATTAACAAGGACTGTCCCCACAGGCCTTTTCTCCAACAGTATGGGTGGTGGGTTCAAACCACTTACCTTTCAGTTAGCAGTCCAGTGATTAACCATTGTATCTCCAGGGTTCTTAAAAATTATAAACTGGGGTGAGGGCTGAGCCCCAGTGGTGTAGTGGTTGTACGCGGGACTGCAGCCCACTGGGATGGAGGTTCAATTCCAGCTCCATGGAGGAAAGGCTGGGCCTCCTACTCCCACCACCAGAGGGCAGTGATGCCCAAACCCCCCACCCCCCAAAAAAAAAAAAACTGGGGCTGAGCGCCACCTGGTTGAGTGCGGGACTGTGACCGGCGGGCTTGGGGGTTCAAATCCAGCAGCGGCTCTCAGGAGCAGCGCTGGGTAGCTCCCACGACCACCAGATGGCAGTGATGCCAACCCCCTCCCCAAAATTGAAAAGCTGGAAACCTAAAGCCTAAAACTGTCCTGCTTATTTTACACTTGGAATTGGGGATGATATAAGCATGAAATACTAATGAGGGGATAATGAGTTTTCTAGGGGTTATTCTCCAAACTTAATAAGGTAATAAAATTATTGTGCTAGTACTAATAGAGCATAGTTTTATTACAAGGAACCTGCTCAAATCTTAAATATTGCTTGATAGTGATGAGAGTAAGGCCCTAGTTCACTTTCTTTAAGCTTATTCTCCATTGAGGATATGAATTTCCTTTTTACAATCTACCCGGATGGAGATTTTGGAAGGAAGAACTTCGCTTAAATTACCTAAAGTAAAAATAAAATAAACAATACGTAAGTTTCTAGTTCTAATGAGACATGGGGCTTTTGGCAGTGAAAAGGGTGTACCAGACAGAGAAATTAGAGGTATGTGTGTGGATGGGAAATTATAGGATTGGATCAAGAATTTTGCCTTCTAACTTCAGATAATTAAATGGGATGAGTATTGGAAATAATTAATCCTCTAGATTCTAGAACAACTTAAGCCGATGACTTCCATGCTCTTGCCAAGAAGGCTGTCTGTTCTCATGTCCACAGAAAACCAAAGTAGGGATAACACAGCATCATAGAATCACAACTTCTCCATCTACCAAGTGACGATACATGATACTGTAACTAAAAAGGTGTTTGGTGTAAGAAAAGCTCCAGTGATCAGAGCATTTCACCAACACAAAGAATATAGGTAATAAATGTTTGAATGCACACAGAACTCATCATTAATAGAAAAGCAAATGACTAGAAAGCAAGGACTTAAATTCTGTTTTTACTGCTAGTTTATCAAATAAGACAGGTGAAACCATTTCCGTCCTGAGGGAAGATGATACTTACTAACTAACTGGTGCTTTCTCCTGAGCCACAGATCTAGCACACAGTGGATATAACCTAGTGGAGTAGACGTGTCCAGAGTTTGAGCAGGCAGTCTTCACTGCCCATGTGTGGACAAACTCTGTCTCTGCTTTGCCCTAAAAACTCTGGACTCTTCACCCCTGCCTACGTAAGTCACTCACAGGGGCCTTTCCCTACATTGGAGTCTGATCAAAAAAGCTGCCTGTTAGTTTTAAGAGAGACATTTCAGGCTGAGCCCCGGTGGCATAAGTGGTGGAGTGCGGGATTGCAGCCCGTGGGCTTGGCGGTTCAAATCCAGCGGCGGCTCTCAGGAGCAGCACTGGGTAGTGCCCACCAGTGGCAGTGATGCCCTCCCCCACCCCCCCAAAAAAAAAGAGGGAGACATTTTCTAACAACAAATTCCCTTTATTATTTTTTCTCTTTATGTTTTGATTAGGCAAGGGGCAACCTTTGCTGGTATCTGTTTTGTTTATTTCTTATCTGTTTAGCTTTTTTTATTATTTCTTTTGGTATTTATGATCATTGGACTTTGATAATTTTAAATGAACAGAACAATTGTATTTACACGGGAAGGGCAACAGATAGCTTTAAAAGCCACTTTGAGTTTTATCCCTGAGGTAAACATGGAGATATTCGCTACTTTTATAGTATTCACGCATTAGTTAGCCTGGAAAGAAGGCAGGCGTGGAAGGAAGATGACAAAAATGCTACACAGCTCTGGAGACTGATTTCTTTGGAGGCTTGTTTCTCAGTCCCTTCTCTCCACTTATGGTGAGCTGTGAGGCCCTCTGTGTCTCCTGTTGTTCCAAGATCTCTAGTGAACCTCTGTTATTGATCACGCTGAGCGCACGTAGGGCTTTTTGTTGGTCAGCCTTTCTCCTGACTTCCTCTCCTCACCAGTCAGTATATTATCTTCATTCATCTCTTAGACTTGCTTATATGACTACACCAGAATTCTTTATCCAACTCTTTTTCTTTCTTTCTAGAGCATCCTAATTTAAAATCCCTGGGTCCTAATTTAAAATCCCTGGGAAACGCTTTCTTATTTTCAGCTGAAATAGGTGCTTTGGTATCGGTAAGGTACCAAAGTAAGGTGATCTTGCCTTTTTTCATTTTGTAGCTTTCCACTGGTACCTTGTCCAGCACATGCTCATATACCCCCATGGAATTAAAAATTGGGTCAGTAGACCCATGCCATTGTGAATTTTAATGATGGTAGCATTTTCAGAGCAAAGAACCCCAGAATGAAAAAAAGTTACATTTTGTACTACTCCACAGAGTAAATAAAATACTATGATGCATGATGTAGCATAAATTCACTTCAATTAACATAATGAAATATTTTGAAAAAAACTTAAGTATGCACATATGAATGTAATTAAAATGTTCTATCGCATTGTAAATACAAAGTAATTTACAGAAGAACCTTTCTTGCTTTTACTGGAAAACTAACATCTGTCTATTATTAAAGTTATGCAGCGCCAAGAACTCAATTAATGTCATTCTTGTGGTGGATAAACTATGCATTTTTTATTGAACAGTGTGAGGTTAAAATCAATTAAAATAACATAACAAACTTTCCAATGAATAAGTTTATCTAATTCACCCTTTCTGTGAGTCACAAAATTTTTGGCGACACAGAACAAAGCCATATGCTGACTGCCATCAAGTCAGTGCTGACTCACAGCGCCCCCAGTGGGTTTCTGACACTGTTTACTGAACGAAGAGAGCTGTCTTTCTCCTGCAGAGCTGCTGGGGGTTGTGAGTGGCAGACCAGGTGACTCACAGACTAACAAGTACTCCCCCAGAGCTCCATGAACAATGCAACCGTCAAGTTATTTTCTTACCTTCCTAGTTATATATAATGGACACAATCGCCTTCTGCCTCCTATTCCCTTAGTCTTACTCTAAGGATATAAATGTGTCAATCTGGCATTTAACAGTCTCAGAAACTCCTTTGTTGAATATTACAAAGATGTCATCACCAAATGTGAATGTCTTATAACAGTTGTATACTCTTCAGCTCGTTCAATGAATTAAAGGTGTCATTTCCCTCCCCTCTTGAAATGTTGTTTCTCCCTAGTCCCACACACTAACATAGCACCAGATTCATTTATTCTCTCCTAGCATTCTCCTTGTAAGTTCTTTTCAACACTCGCCCTTATTGTAGTGGTTATTCTCTATGATTTCCTCTGCTCTAAAAAATATGTGTTTGGATTCACCTATTTGGGTAAAAGCATCCACAACTCGTTCTAGATAGGAACATCAAATTGTATGTTTACAATCCTAACTAGATGATACCACTATGCTAACCCATCAGGTCCCTCATCCTACTCTCCTCCACCAAAGTAGATAGCATTTCCAACTTCCTTGATTCCAAAACAATTGTCAACTTTCATCATGTGGGTCAGTTAACTTCTTCATATTTGATTTTGTTTACTTTCTGTCACTCGAATTAATCAATTGCTCAATTTGCTACAGGATCATCTCCAGGACTCATCCACTCTACTTCATTGATCTCAAAAGGAGGGCAATAATGGTCCTGTACTGATATTCTATTCTTATCTCAGCACATTCTCTGACACATACCGAGGATGCAGTAGTTTAATACCATACTCCTTTTTTTTTTCCAGATAGGTAATTCCTACCACATGAATTTTATGTTCATAATGTTATATTGTTATAATTCTATTGCCTCTGTATGGAAAAGAGACTAAAGTCATGTGAATAGAGTAGAACCTCACCCAAAAAAATGAGGCCATTTCTGGAAACAATCATGAAATCTTTTTGTAGAAAAGGTCATTTTTCAAGAAACATGGAAGGATATAGAGGGTTGTGATGGATAAGGATCTTGGTTCTCTTGGTCTAAATTTATGAGTCATAAAATCAGGAAGCATTATGCTGTACAGAGAAGATAAAAGGATATTGAAAGCAGACAAACACAATGGCAACAAATTGTTAGGGCAACGTCACTGTGTTTTTATAAGTTTCCATATGGAAGAGGTCAGGCTCAACAAGACTCAATAGCAAGATAAAAATTTTAAATCCTGTATTTTACAATTGAATTAATCTAAATTTTTTACCTTTCTTGATTATCCCTTAGTGCAGTGGTTCTAGACTTCCTAATGCTGTGACCCTTTAATATAGTTCCTTGTATTGTAGCGATTCACCAACCATAAAATCATTATCATTGTTACTTCAGAACTGTAATTTTGCTACTGTTATGAATCCGGGACCCCTGTGAAAGTGTGATTCGACCCATAAAGGCACCGTGGCACACAGGTTGAGACCCACAGCCTTAGGGAAATGTGTACCTGCACTGCTAAAGACTGTGGCGTGCTCTCACCACACGCCCACACCACTCCTGCCGCCTTCGAAAAAAGGGACTTCATGCACTCATCATACTTAAAACAAAGTAGTAGCATGGATTAAGTAAAATAACCATAACAAATTAGACAACTCTTTCTTTGTTGAAATCAACTGTAAGCAATATATAGACTATGTATTTATTTCATGGTAACTTTGGGAAACAAAGGCGCACATGTTTTGGCTAACAATTCACCTGAGTTGATTTAATTTGATTGAAAAATTCAATTCAAATGCTATTAATTATTAGGTTGGTGTCAGGCCAAAAAGAGGTTTCTGGTAGTTAATCACGGTTATTCCTTCTTGTTCCTCTCTTACTCAACATATCATAGATGTCTGAAGGCACATTTGGCAAATTCACAAATGACACAGTATCCAAAGTGATTGATAATTTAATAGGTGGTAGAATTAGCATTGGAAATGATTGTCAACAGGTAGCACAGCTGAACTGTGTGAGGCCACACAGAAACAAATTGAACAGGGATAAATACAAATCTTTCCCTGAGTTAAAAAAAATCATAGACCTGGCATATGGGATAACTTAACTTTACTGCACTTGTGTTTTTTAAAATCATCTGTATATTTTCTGACCACAGAGTCAACATGTGTCCAGAGAAATGCACAATTACATGAAAGCTAAACATTTTAATCTGCCACCAATAATCTAGGATGCAAAGCTATGATCTAAAGGGTGGTATTTAAACCTGAAATGAAGAAGGCATTGCTCAGTTGCCTTCTGCAAAGTTCAGACTATATTTGGAGTACACAGTTAAATAATATATGACATATTCTAGGAGGGTCAAAGACAAATTACTATGAATAAGAAAGGGAACAACCAATATTCTGTAGTGGTCCAGATATAAGTTACAGTTGATCAAATGGCACAGATGCCCTATAGATAAGTACTTTGGGAAAGTGAAAAGGAGAAAGCTTTGAATATTTGAATAACTATGATGAGAAAGAAGAGTCAGGTTCTGAAATTGTCCCCTAGGGCAGAACTGAGAAAGAGCTCATAGAAAGACAGATCTCAATTCAGTATGAAGTATATATTTTCAGTGCAACAAAAGCCCATAGAAAGAAATTTCATGCCATTATGTATTTATCTACCAGGGGTGCTGGTTGATTGCTGCACTGAGGAAGGTGATGATATTAGATGACTTTCTAAGATCCCTTTCAACAAACTGGATTTTGTTACTGTATGAAACAGGGATTAACCAAAACCAAAAAGAAGTCACAAATGAAGAATTACCTACAATTTTTCAGTCAACTATGAAACAGATTTGGGATTTTGTGAACAAGATTGCTAACTGTTTTGCCAAACATGATGATTGGTCTCACAAACTTTTACCTCTAAACTTTCAAGGATCAGAGGCATATCTGTAAAATCCCTACCTGGCTGCAGAATGCCACTTTATGATTATGGAACTGAAATCCTCTCATAGGAGGGTAAATAGGAGACAGAAACTGCCTCAGACCAGGATTTCAGATTTCTGTTTTACAAACTTTCCCCCAATACACTAAGTTATATATGTTGGGGGGGAGGTATGTATGCACAAATGATGTGCATGTACATGGGTGTGTGAGAGGCATTGAAATGTAAAAATGTTGAGGGAAAGGTAACAAGGTGTCGATACAACATATTGCTTGCCACTCAGATAAGCTACTAGCAGGTTTCAAAATTGAGACGTTAGATTCGAACCCTAGCTAGCTGTGATGCAGAAAAAGGCAAGGAGAGCAACAGAGGACGGAAGGGAAGCAAAGTTTGTGGGCTGAGTGGCAAACAACTCAATAGAAAAACGATAATCACAGCTCCACAGAGGTATGCTTTCCCCCAACATAACATTTCTTCATGATAATCATCTCATTATTTGACCACAATTAGAAATTTTGGTCAAATAAATCTCAAAAAAGGGAAGTTTTACCTGGTATGGGCTATGACACTACAAATCAACAGAAGCCTGTCAGAAGTTAATTGTGCATTGGCAAATTACATTTTGCTCCTCATTAGTATTTGCAGATTAGTGCATTCAGTTCCATATCACAGAGCCTACAACGTACAAATAATGCCCATTTTCCTTTGCATTTTTGTTGTTCATGCAGCACATATTTATCTTAATGAGTACATGGCTTTTCAAATGATAGTTGTAAAACAAAATAGCACTATTTGCATTTCAGAATAATCAGTAATACCCAGCTTGAATTTTGTCCAGAACAAAAATGGTGCTAAAGAGAATCTGTCTCATGCTGTTCGGTTCAAAATTTGAAATTATTGCTTTTAAGAATCTGCTACAAAATGATAAAAATGCTTTGTGCATTTGATATTAAAATTTAAACTAAACCCAGGATAGAATAATGAAAACAAAAATAAGCAATGTTTGCCAATTGAAAAGACAGAAATACACACCTATTTTATCACACTTCATTGTTTCTTAGACCCTGCACTCTTTCAGCTGTCCTTTTCACGCTACAAGCATCATTCCCCATGCCCTGATGGCATAGCGTATGTATTATGTCGCTGACCCCCAGGGCGGCAGTTTAAGATTACCAGCTGCTCCTTGTGAGAGGATGCGGCTTTCTACTCCTGTAAAGCGTTGGAGTCTGGCCAAACAACTGGGGCAGGTTTCCCCTCATCCATAGAGTCACTGTGAGTTGCAAGTGACGTAATGGTCATGAGGTTATGTTTTTCGTTTGGGGCATGAAATTTTTCTACCATCTGCAATCTGAGTAAGACCAATAAAAACCAATAGTGCTCTTCTTAATTTTTTTAATATTCTTTCTCTCTCTTTAGTATTGTGCATTATTGATTCATCCCTTGCTCCTGGTATTTTCCTTCAAAAGGCCTTCAAAGTAGCTCTGGAGGCACAATGATTCAGTGCTAAGCTATTAACAGACAGGTTTGGTGATTGAAACCCACTAGTTCTTGCTGGAGAAATGACCGTGTGGTTGGCTATCAGGAGGCTTTCCATGTACAAAACCCTATGGGAGAGATCTACAGTTAAATAAAATTGCTACAAATCAAAATCCACTGAATTTACACAACCACAATATATGAAACCCAATATTCACTCTAATCTTCTTGATTAATACTCATAGCTGCACTATAAAACAGAGTCGAATTTCTCCACTAAGTTTCAGATATTTTCAATTTTTTCTGAGGGCAGTCTCATCACTCTCCCACAGAGTGGCTAGGAGTTTTGAAACACTGACCTTGTAGTTAGTACCCTGACTCATAATCCTCAATACCATCAGGACTCCTTCAATCACATTAAAAACAACAATAATAAAATTAAACTTATTTTCATCGAATGTATTCCAACAAAGGAACTCTAAAGGACACAGAACTTCCCTTGTATGTTTTCTAGACTTTAACTCATTACAAAGCAGAAAGTCTCATCTTTCTTGCTGAACTATAGTTCGTGGTTTTGAACTTTTGTCCTTGCAGTTAGCAATCCAGGATGTAACCCACTAAGTCACCTGAAGCTCATCAGTTATCATAAGCATGGCCTTAATATGGGTTCTCCTTTCCAGCCTCTCTGACTTGTACCTTCTCCAGAAACTACTTTTTCTGTTTCCAGAGGTGATATTCACAAAGGTTCACTGCTTATCATTCTTTCTCTCTCCCTTGGTACTATCTTCTAATCCCACATTTTAAATTATCTTTATATAGATACCTGCAAGAATATTTCATTTACAAATTCTAACTAGTCTAAAATACAAACACCATAAGCCCATTTACCTATTAAGCAACATTTAGATAATGATTCTATATTTCCTACTAGAGAAGTTAAAACACTTTTTGAAAACCAGTATCCTTCCTCTGAATCCACTATTTTCCCTTTGGTTGGCCTTTAAGAGAAAGGGGAAATTTAAAGAAATGATATTTGTAGTCATTTATAAAGAATCCATTGTAGTAACAATGGATTCAGAGTAAGAAGAGAGTCCCTCTATTAAAGATGACTAAAAGAAGTAGTAGAGAACACACTTCTCAATTTTATCCTAAAACAAAAGTTTCTAATTTTACACTGTATCTCCATGAGTTTTCACGTATTCGTGCACTCACTCATGCATGTGCTGGTGCATATGCACGTGCATGCACACGCACACACACACACCTGATGAAATTTCAATCCTGTAGGGCAAGGTAGAAATGTCCCTGTGCGTTTCTTTCTCCCAAAGATAAGCTGAGCAATGTACCTTGCGGTTAGTAGCTGATGTATAACTCATTATGCCACCAGGGTTCCAGCCCAGAAGGAGTTTTAGTTTACATAACAGCAGATTAGCTTGCACAAACTTGCAAGGCCTCCATTTAGTGACATCTTCTGAACATATCCCAGAAGGATAAGGCCATTGATTGTTCTATAGAGTTGACAAATTATTCACACAAAAAAACATCAAAGATGATATGTTGTCAGTTAATTTACATAGCCTCCATATACATAAAAAGTAAGTTTTGCACATCTTTCGTCTAGGAAAATATTTTTTGTTCAGTTGGCACTAATCTTTGCAGTCTTGTCAAATGTTTACAATGAACTTACCAGAGCAAGTAGCATCTGGCTAAACTAATCATAGGCAGTTGTCAGCTACTTTATTGTAAATTGTCAGTAGAAATGACCAAACGGGGGTGGTTAAAAAAAGGAGGGAGCAATTCCAACACAACCAGTACTTTATCAAAAATATAGTAATTAATCTGCATGCAGGCTGACATCTATATTACAAAAAATGTCATTTGCCATTCATTTCCCAGAATACTGACTGTTAGTCTGACTGCCAGCAGAATCAAAAAGACAGCCAAAGCATTTTACTAACAGGGAATGGAGGGATGCAGTCTTTTGAAAAGAGCTTAGTCATTCACGAATTTCCAAGACCTAGGGTTCAAAAGCCTTTTCCATTTGATTCAACTGCTCAAATAACACTGTATATTTTCCTATATTATCAGGCAATATAGAGTTTGGTTCCACCTATTGTGACATTACCTAAATGCTGATACCAAATGTCAACATTATTACATATTGGATATGAGGACATATACATTACAGTACTTGACAGTTCCTTGAGCGACCATCATCATATATGTCCATAATGCCCGGGGATGCACATTAGTAGTTGCTGGAAGTCGAGCGTATAACAGCACTCTTTCACTTAAGTGACCAAATGCTACGATGAAGGTAACTAAAACTTTGGTTCGACATCTTTGGGGTAGTTGAAGTTAATTATTTCCATTGTCTTCCCTTCATTCTTCTCTTCTTTCCTCCCTATCTTCCTTTCTTTCTTGTCCTTTTCTGCACTTTCTCTTTCCTGTTCTTCTTGTCTTCCAGAAACAGAAGATGATCAGAGGATATGCCAAAAAGCATTGTTGCTAGGGTTCCAGCTAATGCATGCACAGGCTTATTACAAACAAAATGTGTGTAAATGTGTTATCACAAGCAGTGAGTGACTACAGACAAGTTCTCTGATTAATATTTGTCCTTGCTTCTCTCATAGAGTGTACCACTGAATCACTGCCATAAGGTGTGTAGATTAAAACTGCCCCTAAGGCTGTCTCGGGCCGTCAAACTTCCTCTCCCCCCCATGCAGTAGCTGGTGGGTTAACAGGCCAGCACAGAACCCACACTCTGCTGCTAGAGCTCTTTTAGTCTTACTAGAGTGCCTGAAAAAAATATAAATCAAAATAGTGCTTTCCAAAAAGGTCTGCTGGGTAAGAAAAAGAAGTTACCTTTGAATATTATAACAGAGGTTTTTCTTTTTGCTCTTGAATTCCAACAGATATACTTAAAGGATATAATATAATCATAAGGGCTTTTACAGATATTTTAAGAAAACTACCTTGCTAACAAAAAGGTGAGGAAAGTGTGTCAAAGAATTCCTATCCCCCACCCTTCCACCCCTCATCAGTACAATGTACCTTCTTCACTCTTCATGGGCAGCACAGACTGTCATAAAAGCACTTCATTAGAAAACATGGCCTCATCAATCCTCCAGCATGTTCTTTCCCTTCAGACTTCTTTTTCTGTTCCCCCAAATTCAAAGAACATTGACAGGGAGCACAAGCAGAGTTTCTCAAGGATATGGGAATGACTGTTTAAATATGGTATAAAGTACACAACATCTTTAGGTAAGGGTTAGAGTTGGAAACAACACATTCAGAAGGCTATATACTCATAAGGTGGTTATTCCGAAGAACAAGAGTTTTACATGTTGGTGTTTCACTTTACTAGAACTTTCAACTCTTTTGATCAATACTTTTTGACTCACTTTTATAAAACGGGAAGCCTATTGCAGCTCATAATAGTGTTTGCTAAGGCACTATGCTCTATGGTGTATCTGCTGGGGAATTTTTCCAATGAAGTCCCTACAATGGTATTTTAAAACATTAGGTAAAATTGTCCAGGTACCTTTTCTTAATGAATTTCAAAAAATCATTCTAATATGGATCTTAGAAATCAAGAACAGTAAACAATGATTAAAACAACACCATACTACTCCCACCACCAGGGCAGTGATGCCTAAAATAAAAAAAAAAGAAAATAAAAAAATAAAAAAAAAAAAAAACAACACCATGAGTGAAGTCTGTGCAGTTTTCCTAATGGTTCTTTTAAAGAGACACACATGTTGGGAAATTGAATTTCAAGAATCTGAAGATTTTCCCAGTGGAGAATTCTCCAAAATTTAATGATTCAAGGGAAGAAAACACTTTTTGAAGAATAGGAGAATCAAATGACTATATGAAAATGGATTTTAACTATTTGATTTTCACTAGGATCTAGGGTAACCTAAACTTGTTACTCAGGTAGAACCCTTCCAATAACAAAGTCATAAATTACAAACATCATGACTCTTTGGGAGACCATAGCATACTCTTCCCTAACATATAAATCAGATATCCTAACACCCAAGTAAACCTTCTCTCATCATCACCTAGTGCCCTAAAGCTTCCATTCAAAATCTTATATACTAGCAATGCTATCTATTTGACTTCCGGTCAAATAGGCCTGCGGGTCTACTACTCACTTAGATATAAAGTGGGACCTTTGGCAAGTTATTTAATACCCCAAGGTCCAGTTCCTTTTTTTCCCTTTTTTTTTAAGGTCCAGTTTCTTGATTTGTAAAATGAAGAGAACAACAGTACCTTACCCTACTCAGTTTTCTGTACAGAATACATGAAGATAATTGAGAATATGTGCTGTACAGAAAATGCTGCACAGATGCATCAGGAAACACAGAAAACCTCAGCACTGTTTATAACAGCAAAATACTGGGATAAAGGAAACCATGTGAACGCTGACAGGAGAAGGGGCAAGTCCATGGAGACATAGCCCTCTCACAGAATGGTAGGTGGAAAGGGAAATCGAATTCAAGTACACACAGTAATGTTGAGGAATCTCCCAAATATAACGTTGACTGACAAAATGCTAGTCATCCACAAATTCATCTTTTAAGGTGTCATTGACATGAAGGTTGAAAACAACACTAAAGTGGAAAATCTATTGCCTAGGACAAGAGTCCAGAAACTTTTGAGAAGGAAGAAACCATCTTGTCTCCCACAACAATCTACAAATATTTTGGAGAGCTATAAATATATTTTTACAAATAAGGGAAATTTAAAGTAATATCATAAATGAAATGAGGATAGGTTTAGTTTCATGGTCAGTTTTATTCCACTACATGTAATATCCCAAAAGTCCCACATGTGACCAACAAGCCCCAGTTGTTGATCCCTGTGTCTAAGGGCATATGTTGCTGCTGTCATTCTTTGCCAATAAGTCAATTCCAACTAACAGTGACCCCATTTGACAGAGGAGAACTACCCCATAGGATTTCCTTGGCGGTCACAGCCACAGAAGCAGATCATGAGGTCTAAGCTTCTGTGGAGCCAATGGTGGAATCGAACACCCCAATCCAGGCGAGCAGCTAAGCACTAAGCCATGTATCATCAGGGACCACAAGGGAACTCATCGGGATGGAAAACATATTTTAGTCAAGTGGTAGCCTTTAGAGTGAGAAAAGGAGGGTGGAATTGAAGAGGAACACACAGGAGGCACTACAATGACACTGGAATCTTTGATTTTTCATTTATGTGGTGAGTATATAGGACTTCATATTATTATTATTTTCTCTCTATCTGTTCTACTGTGTGTGTTCTCCTATGAACATGAAATATTTTATAATGATGCTTTATCAAATGTCTTCACACTATGCCATATTTAAAAAGTAGAAAAGGCAATTGTTTGCCTAGAAGCTTTATATCTAATCTTTCTAGAGGGGACACTGCTGGGTTACATTGCAATCAGTGTTCCTGCAGACCTATGTTACGGTCAGTCAAAATGTATTTCTACAACATCAGAGAAATCTGTTCCTAAATGAAAATATCAAAATGGGAAGGTAATGTCTCTCGACATATCCCCCAACAATACACTTCTGAAGGCATGTGATTCCATTCATCTAACTCTATCTGAAAGAATTCTGGGCTCTTTAGTTTAAACCATGTCAAAGTGGCAGGTTTGGCATCTTCAGGGGACACAAATTGTGTTCCTTTGAAGTGTTCTTTGAGCATTGGAACTAAAAAAAAAATTCCAAAGAGGCAAGCTTCGAATTGTAAGACGGATGGGAGAAGGTTTTCCAAAGAGACTCTCGTAGGACAACCCTCACTACCATTGAAGAAAAACAGGCACAGTTTTGTGATTGTTAATAAAAATTAAACAGTTTTTTGGGCTATTCAACCCCCTGTCACGCAATTCAATACTTTAATCCTATGAAGAGGAGTTGGACAATCATTACAGAATAAATTTTAGGAAAGAAATGTTTTAGCTTAATCTCCTAGAGGAAACATCCCTGACTTCTCGTAAAAGCAACTTTAATATCTTCAATATTCTTAAAGATTCTACAAAACAGTTCTTACATGTGTGCATTCTCAAAACACATTTTGCATGAAAGGAAGTAAAATAATATATTCAAAAGCAAAGCAAAAAAAAAAAGCAAAGCAAATGAAGAGTACTCCACCAGTTACAATTTAAAGTGTGGCGATGTAGTTAGGAGCTGTTAAGTAAATTCCAACTCATGTGGAGATTAGAACATTGCTCCTCAAATCGGCAAAGAAAAACAAACAAACAAAAAGAACATTGCTCCATTCAGGTTTCAATAACAGATATTCTTTGGAAGCACATCGACAGGAAGTTCATCTGAGATGTTGCTGGGCTGATTCGAATTGCCAGCCTTTGGGCTTCTATTTAAGTGCTTAACTACCATGGCACTCAGGTTCTGCTTTTTGTAATATTTCTTTCAAAATTATTTTACATGTTTCCAATGAAAATTTTGAGCCTACAGAACACCCCAAGTGCTCCCAGCCTTTCTGTCTCCACTTGAATGACACTTTTTCAGAGGAGTTGTCTTTCTGTCTATTATCAAAAACAACCCTTCAGATGCTTCCATTGCACAGTATTCCCTGCTGTTAAAACACCCCACACATTTAGTTCCTGTTGTCAGTAGTTGTCATCTGGTCAATTCCCATGTTGAGCAAGGCCACATTTGCAGAGTACAACCTGGCTGCATTTCCGTGGGGCTTACGAGATTGTGATCTTTTGGAAGCTGGTCACCAAACATGTTGTCTGCGGGGCCTCTGCATGGAGTTCAACTGCTGGCGTTTAACTACAGGAGAGGGCTGAAATATTGGGGTCATGGAAGACTTCCTGATTTTTTCCCACTATATAATATACAACTGAAGAAACCAATTTGTGCCACTACTCATTGCTGCCTCGTAGCGACCCTCTGTGGGTTTCCAACATTGTAACTGCTATTTAAGCAAAAGAAGTGGAAGCAAAAGAATTGGTCTTTTCGAAACTATCTGTGGAGCTACAGGTACTTTCTAATTGCTGGCCCTGTCGATTGCAGCCCGACGCATCACCAGTCCAGCACCAGGACTCCATATACAGTATACATGGCGAGATAAACGGTCATGTATATGCTCACTCCCTGCCATGGAGTCGACTCTTACTCATAGCAATCCAGTAGGGGAGGAGAGAAATGCCTTTGTGAGTTTCTAAGACTGTAACTCTTTACTGGAGTATTCGACCCTGTCATCCTTCTAAGGAGTGGCTGGTGGGTTTGAACTGCTCACCTTGGGGATCACAGCCCGATGCGTAACGATGATGCCACCAAGGTTCCTAATCTTATATAAAAGAAACAATAAATCCAGCATCATAGTATTAAAATTATTTGAGCAACTACAATGAAATATGTATCACTTATTTTTCATAACAAATATAATAACTGCTTACTAATTATACTTTCATTGTAACAATAATAATAAGTAATAATGCTTGGGAGAGTTGTACTTATATAAAGTCAGCAAAAATGTTACTTTAGGATTAATTGCTGCCAGTAATAAAAACATGCATATTGACACAAATAGAATATGTACCCAAATTATGTACCCAAATTTACAGAACATGACATGAATGTCCTATCAATGCTATATACAGTGTTCTGTTCATTGGCTTTTGTTAATCTAACTAAAGGCACACACCAGAAGAAAGTCAGGAATCTGCAACTCCTTATTCAACGAATGCATGTGCAAGTTTTTTCTAATCTTTTCTTATTTTTGCCCCTTGCTCCTTTTCTCTCTATACAAAAATAATCTGGAGCACAAATTCTGTTTGATACTTTAATCAACCTTTTACTGACATAAGTCTGTACAAGCTTTATTTATCAGTTCCACAGAGAGTTGGTAACCTTTCTGGAAGAAAGATTTTGTTTGAAAGACTCAGTCTCAGGAAATTTTCACCTGCGTTATATTATTGGCTTCTGAATGATTTGCAGTGTTCCTATCACAAACTTTAATCAAATGCTACAGACGAACCAGAAAAAAGGGGGGAAGAAAAGAGAATCCACATAAAGGAAAATACTGATATTGGGCTGGTGAGAGGAAAGATGGAAGAATACCAAAATAAAAACACATCACAGAGAGGTAGAATGCCTAGACTTCGGGTTTATAGGGTGCAAGGAGGGGGAAACATAAGGAGAGCCACTAATCAGAGAAAAGAAAGAGACAGTTCTACACACAAGTCAGAACTAAGCATGATGGGAATCTTTTAGGATCATCCAAATAAGACAAGAAACATTTCCATGGCCTAAGATACCTGCATAGAACAACAGAAGTCTTGGGAAAAGTGGCATTATTTCCAAAAGCCAAAAGTGAAATGTGTCTATTTGTTTAGGGGCCCCTCACTGTCAAGGTCTTTGCTAGGTGCTCCAAGCCAGTATGCCTTCACCCTAGCCTGCCATTCCAGCCTCCTCTTTGCCACACTCCCCTTAGTTGCTACTTTCAAGCCGCACTTGCTTCAGGTCTAGAACCTATGGTAAAGAGTCCCAATTCTCACATTCCATGAAGGAGACGGATGTTAGGTTCCCAGCCACCTCACCCTCCAGTTCAAAAACAACTAATAAAAATCCTGTAAAATTACCTCTGCCTTTGTCCGTGTCATTCTTCCTACACGGAAATCCTAACTGTCACATTCTCACACTACATCCATTGACACACTTAACTTAAAAGGTGGGGGGTACACTGATCATTTATTTCACAGCACTTATCCCAATGATGTCAGAGGATTGTCCTCAGTGAACCCCGTTAGACTGTGAGCAACATGAGCGCAGAAATCTCTATGGAAATAGACCCACAGCCCTTCCTTCTGTGCTTACTCTAGGTAAGTTCAAACCAACAGGATGTCGATTCTTAGTTGAGTGCCAGTGCAAAACTTGCATATAATAATCCATTTAAATCTGAAATAACATTTGGAGACATGCATTAGCAATATTTTAAATAAAAGAGAATCATGCACGGTTTCCTAAAAACAATTGCACTGAAGAAACAGAGTTGATTTTCAAATCTAATTTTTTCTGTTCACTGAACTCTTTATACTAAATGATATTCATTCTATGGAGAAGCACCCCTCAAATATGGGAAGAAATACTGTTTGTAATAATGAATTTTATTGTCTGGGATCGATGGAATAATCCAGAGGAGTTACAAATGTAGACACGTCCACTCGATTCTGGATTTGGGGCCACAGGAAAAAAATTGTACTTGTCAATTGCTCACTGTACAATTTCTTCTCTGAAAATAGGGTGGTAGCTCAAAGGAATTTGAGGATTTGTGGTTTTGAAAACAGTTTAACGGCATGTTTGTACTCTCTCACTCCCCGTCAAGGTCAGATGGTGACCCAATGTATGGTCCCAAAGTTTCAATACATGAATCTCTGAGTAGTCATCATATAAAGATTAGCAAAATACACATTAAAATGTTAATGGTAGTTATCCTTAATTTGAAGCACTAAGGATTCCAACCCATAGTGACACACAGGACAGAGCAAAATGCCCACCTAGCGTTTCTAAGACTTCATGTTAGCAGAGAACCTTTATCTTACTGCCATGGAGTGCTTGGTGAGTTTGAACTTCTGACTCTGAGGTCAGTAGCCCAACATTTAACCTACAATAACACCAGGATCTTTGGTTAAAGGTATTGTAAATTACCAGGTTGCAGGGGGAGTGGGCACTGAATCTTAACTGTAAGGTCAGCAATTCAAAGCCATCTGCCCACCCTCAGGTGAAAGGCAGGCTTTTCTTCTTCTGTAAAGAGTCTTGGAAAACCATAAGGGCAGTTCTACTCTGTCTTATAGCATTGCCAAGAATCAGAAGCAACTTGACAGCAATGAGTTTGGTTATGGATTTTGCTTTTTATTATTTTGATTTTTATTATAAAATATTTATATTTTCTACATATTTTAAATAGTTTTCTTTTTCTAATCAGACAAAATCCCTAACTTTATATTCACAAAACAATTGGATTAATTAAAAAGAAAATAGTTTCCCATGATTAAAAATATTTTAGGTATATAAATAGTATAGAGATAGAGATTTTTTAAAAAACTATCTGTATAACCATACAAATCCCCACGACATTCACTCATCAACCAGTTGTTTTGAACTAACAGTGATACAGCACAAACTGCTTTTTAGAAGCCATTACTCAATTGGTAGCAGTTGAGTACTACTTTGATCTATGGCTTCCAGACAAGCTTAGAGTTTCTAGGTTAAAGGAATCAATTGTATTAGAAAATGTTTGCTTTAACTCTGATAATGAGTTACACTAAGAGAGACTCTATAAATCAGTCAAAATATTTCATGTTTATTAAAATATTTACCACATCTTTCATCACACTTATGCCCATGACAACTGTCACAAGTTGACATTGTGCACGCCAATCTTTTGCCCAGGGTGACATCTACTGTGGAGTTATGAGCTCCAACTGAAATGGTGTGGTTGGAATGGAAGTGCTGACAAACTAAACCACAGTGGCATGAACAACACTGATAATAATGAAATCCCTGTTTGGTTATAACTCCTATAAAAAAAGTAAAAGCCAAAGGCTGTGAACAGCTCAGTACATTTAAGTCATTTTTCAACATATTCAAAATCCATATAATTTTGTATTCCTTTCAGAGCAATACTTGATGGCTTTTCAGACTTCTGTGTTTTGTTTTAAAAATCTGTATATATTAATAACTCATATGGCTCCCTGAGAAACATTTTCCCCTTGATCTTCAGCTGGTGGAAGGGCTAATGAAAGTTTCATGAAATAAATGTTATTTTTGTCTGGCCTTGCTTTGCATTTCCAATATCCCTGGGAATGGACTTGTTCAGTACATTTCGAGATATGATAAGAGGCCCAGCAAAATCTGATTTCAAAGCTGGTTAAAGGGACTCTGCATTCAAATTGTCAGTGTAAAACTAAGAGGATCATATTGTTCTACAACAGTTTAATTAGCACTTCATTTTTTTTTACTCTGAATGTCAAAGGAGTGATTTCTCTTTTCCTTTATGCAAATAACAAAAAAGAAGGGGAAATCAAGCACCTGAGTCAAAAAGCTCTAGCAAAAGCAACACTGACAGTTGCTATCTATTTTTGTAATGAAGGTGTTCCAGTCCTCAAGCACTCACAGGCACACACACACACACACACACACACAGAGCACATTTGAAGAGCAGACAGTAAGCAATGCAGAAGAGCACAAGGCCGATGGGGACAGACGTGCTGTCCTCATCGTGAGACCCCCACCTCACAGCTCATTTTCAGACAGGAGAGGGTTTGAAGAAGGGAAGGGGACTGAGTCATCTTATATCTTCATTGTTTTGATATGAACTTACAAATGGCCCACAGGAGATAGAGCTCTTTGATATATGCTTATAATAGAAACTTTTAAACATGAATATTGTCTTAAACATCTTACTCAAGATAGCTTCCTTTACCTTTTTTTTTCTTGTTTGAATGATCAGGGTGGGCCAGAGTAAAGCAAAAACAAGTTTGAAGATGATTATCTTATTTTGAATCTGAGGAAAACTAACAGTTGTTTACAAATCATATTTCTTTTAATTAATAATGAATTGGGAACATGCTTTAACTTTCTGCAAGACTGTGCTTACAAAAAGTGGAGTATACCTTTCTAAATATTTCCACAAACAACTAAATTACATATTTATATATTCTTGTTTCATTCCTTTTTGAATTTTATTTTATTGGGGCCTCTTACAGTTCTTATCAGAATCCAAACATATATCAATTGGGTCAAACACAACTATACATATGTTGTCATCATCCTTTTCCAAGTATTTTCTTTCTACTTAAACTCCTGGCATCAGCTCATTTTTTTTATCTGGAAAATTGTTTGAATTTTCCAAGCCTGTAATATCCTCATAAGCATATGATTTTGTATGATAACGACTTTAATGATAGCGAATTTCAAAGAAATAAATAATTTTAAGAATAGAAATATAAATAGAAAACAAACTATTAATATGCTAATTTAAGGCATATAATTTGTTTTGAATTTTTGTTAGCTAGAATAAATCATTGCTTTCATATCATTGCACTTCGTTCCAAAGTATAATTCATGGAAGTAAACATGAAATAAAAGCAAATTATTTTATTTTATTTTATTTTTTAACAGCAAATTTTAAAACTCTTATTTCTAGTGGCATTGAAATGAAATTGTTATCACCAGAAGAGATTGCTTTAAGAAATTGTGTTTGACTTGAAAAAAGAGGCATAATTTGAAACAATCATATTAGGGTTCAGGATTACCAGGTGTATACATGTTTCCTCTTGTTTATTAGTGGCTCTCCACCATTGTGGCTTCTTCATCGATCACTTATGTCAGGTCGAAAATAGAACACATCTTTATCCTTTCTTGTCTCACTGCTATAGCTCCCCAGCTACAAAGGAGTGCAATTTCAGTTCATGGAAAGTTTTACATTATTATAAAATGAATTTGGATTGTCATGGGAATGATTCAAGTTGTGTTGGACAATCATAAAACAAAGCCAAATCCCGAAAATTTAAAAGCATGAAAGGACTTAAAACGTTTGAGTGGAGGTGGAAGGAAGGTGAGGTAGAAAGGGGGAACTGATTAAAAGGGTCTACATATAACCTCCACCATGGGGTATGGATAACAGGGAAGTGGTGAATGGAGATATTGGACAGTGTATGATATGACAAAATAATAATTTATAAATTTTCAAGGGTTTATTGGGGAGAGGAGGGGGTGGGGAAGGAGGGTTAAAATGAGGAGCTAATACCAAGGACTTAAGTAGAAAGCAAATGTTTTGAGAATGGTGATGGCAACAAATGTACAAATGTGCTTGGCATATAATAGATGCATGTATGGATTGTGATAAGAGTTGTATGAGTGCCCAATAAAATCACTTTTTTAATTTAAAAATAATAATAAATAAATAAGGGGAAATTCCATTCTATTTGAATTGAATTTTCCAAGAACTTTATGAATTCCCTTTGTATTGTATTCTTTTGGAGAAAAATTCTATTTCTAATATTTATTTATTAGATATATGACAATTTGGAAAATCCCATTACCTACATTGCTGCTTTTGTTGATTATCCATATACAGATGGAGTTTATTTGGTGCAGACCTGAATAACACATTTCTAGGCTTTATTTTGGCAAGTTGCATGTCTCAAGTAAAGCAATTAGCAGAGCTGGCGTCTGGCTCCCTTTTTTCAGGAAGAACAGCTGTCTGACTTCATTGTTAGCAATGTAAACACCTCGGTGATATGTTGTTCTTTGCCACATGACCATGGTATCAGGTCTTGGAAGATATTACAGCAATAATTACCACACAAATCCCCTGGTGACTATCTACTTGATCTGTGCCCACATTTAAACTGCGTCCATTTCCTGAAATTACCTGCCCATTTTAATTCTCTTCAGAAAGATTTCATTTTGGTGCATGCAAATATAATCAAATTCAGATAGACACATCAGTCATCCAGTCTTTATAAATAAAAACCCAAACCCTACTAGTTGAAGAAGATATTTTGATTATGTATTGAAGGAACTTTGACTATTAAATAGATGGCAAAGAGCACATGGTGGGAGAGGTTTACAGTCAATTTTTCTCAGGGAATTTTTCTGAAATTTTTCTATAGGCTCACCCTTAGGAGTTGATGGTATTGGCAATTTTTTTTTTAATTTCAATATAAAAACTATAATGTCTGACAGAAAAAAAGCCATAGAAATTTATTTGTAGACTTATAGATGCTTTAAATTCTAAAACAAAATCTGTGATTTCTGATGTGTTAATCCTCAAAATAATTATATACTGAGTTTTACAGTAATCAAAAGACTTTATGAATATACAGAGGAGTAGGTAATTTTCAGGATTATTAAACGTGTTAGCTTCTTCAGGAACATGTGCATGAGTGCATTAAAAACAACAACCAGCAAAAACAATGAAGCCTTTTTCACAGGTAAAACAAATAATATGCTTGACAAAATAACATCTGGTGCACTGGTTTAATCTAACACCCCTCAAAGTTGTTCCTATCATTATTCTTTCTATTTTCAATCAAATGAAGCAACTGTATATACTTGTGTATAAGCTGAGTTTTTCAGCAATTTTTATACAGTTTTGTGATACAATTAGGTGCCTCAGCTGATAGACTAGAATATATGGTGGTTTCCCTGCTGGCAATACCAGACCAAGACTTTTTGTGCCCTCTCCTGAGGACGCTCTTCTTGAAAATCACATAAAAGTGCCCTACAGGCATACCTGTACCTACATGCCTCTTGCTAATTGCTCTATCTTTTGTGGTGACTTAATCTACTCACAAGAATATAGATTTAGTCAATATATTGATGACTCTTAACGTCCTATGTTCAACCTCCATATTTCACCTGAACTCATTTTCAACTCTCATATCTAACTGCCCATTTGATATGACCTGTTGGAAACCAATAGGCATCTCAAATATGCTATCATCAAAACTCCCAATCTTCCTTGTTCCAAAACCTTGTCATTTACACAGTCTTCTATATTTCATTTTAATCTTTTTCACATGCTGTTCTCGAGAACTTTGGAGTCATTGATATAGTTCTTCTTTCATATTCTCCACAGTGATTGTAAACAAATGTAGTTGAATTTAACTTTTTAAAAAGACAAATTTACTTCTGCTATCCACCATTCTGCTTCACACTCAGCTAAATCCATGACAATGTCTACTTCAAAAACCTCTTGATCTTCCTGTATTTTTGCCCTACAGTGATCCATTTCTCCACACGGTGACTAGAAAGACTTTTTGAAAACATAAGTCTGATCTCCTTATTCCCAGATATCAACCTGCTAATAGTTTTCAATCATACTTTGAATAAAAGCTGAAGTCCATTCCAAACCCCATTATATCTACAGCCTCTTTCTTCTTTACCATTCAGTGTGTCCTAGACTATAAGTGTTTGCGGTAGTAGAAATCCCAGTGTCTCACGCAGAGCTGTGGGTGGTTTCAAACCAGTCCACAAACTGGTTATGTGGATTGCAGCCTCATATTATGATATTTTATGATATTTTAGTTGTGTATTTGTATGCTATAATTAACCAAATTGGAACCTTTGTTTGTTTGTTTGTTTGTTTGTTTGTGGGGGGGGCATCACTGCTCTCCGGCGGTGGGAGTAGGAGGCCCAGCCCCACTGCTGGAATTGAACCTCCGTCCCAGTGGGCTGCAGTCCCGCACAGAACCACTACACCACTGGAGCTCAGCCTGGAACCTTTTTTATATATCATTATAAATTAATATATTTTTATTTGCAATGCCATGAGAGGACTCGGAATATTTTATTTATAACACGTAGATTTACTTATAACACATATTCCTCTACTCAAGGCATCTGGAGGGCACAGTGGGTTATACTTTGGGATGCTGATCCAGTCAACAGCTCGAGTCCACCTTCCATTTCTCTGCCCCTAAAAAGAGTCACATTTTTGGAAGCCCATAGGGACTGTTCTACTCTGTAAAGGAGGTCACAATGATTAGAAACTGATTCAATGGTAGTGGGTTGGGCTTTTTGGGGCAGTGAGGGGGTGTCTTATGGCATATTAATATATTTGACATTAACTTGATTATATCCCAATTCTTAGCCATATGATACCTTTGCAACTTTTTACTTACATATAATGTTGTAAAGAATATATGTGCATAAATATTGATGCCTATATCTTCCACCTTAGAAAAATTAAATAGTTGCTTCACTTAAGGCTCTATATAAGGCTTTATATAATACTTTATTAATATTTGATGCTACTTTGAATTTGAATTAAGAATGCTAACAAAGAAACAACCAAAAAAAAAAACTAAATCAAACTGTTTGACATGCAGTCGACCCCAACTCATGGTGACCCTAAATGACAGAGAGGGAACTGTTCCCATGGATTCCTGAGGGTGTAAAGCTTTATGGAAATAGAAACCTTCATCTTTGTCCCATGAACCTACTGGTGGTTTTGAACTGTTGACCTTGAGGACAACACCCCAGTGTGTACTTACTATGCCACCGTGTCTCTCTTATATCTCTTGTGCAAACCGTGAGGATGTGAGATTTCTTTGCATGCTTTTAACCTTTGTAAATTTAATAGCCTAACATCTATATCTTTTAATCTTATGTGCATGTTTCCATTAGTGATGGATCTGAACATTTTTTATGCTTTTTCTTCAGAATGTTCTATTCGTGTGCCAATTATTTATTAAGAATTGAAATTCCACTCCTAATGAATTTGTAAGTAAGCTGAGAGAACAAGCAATATAATTAACAGAAATACCTGAAATGACTCATTTTTCTATGAAGAATACATATTTAGAAATGGTTTCAAATGGTAAAAGTTCATGAATAATGCATACATTAATTAAAACATACACTGAATAGATAACTTGGGAATACTGATGCAAAATGGGTATAACTGTGCAATTGAGGTATTCCATGCCATTACACTAGTAAAGTTGCATTGGCATGTGTTCAGTGGAGGATTATAACCCTCAAGGTGGGGGCAAGCAATTCCCCACTTATTGACACTCATTCCTAATGGATGCAATTCCTGGTCCTGCCCAACATTTCCCATTTATGACCACAGTCGACAATCTACAACTTGCCGATTGTGCACACTAAGAGTATATGTCTAGCAGGAATGAATGGTAACATGCAAGTGAAAAGCAATGCTACTGTGACAACTCAGATTACCAACAAAGCTGGTAGGGTCCTAGCAGTTGGGTACTGATATAATTTGGTAGCTATGTAATGAAGTAATTTGGTCACTGAGCAATGGTGTGATCATCCAGCATTTTCTCATTTGGCTAACTCTTAAATAATTTCCTGGATTTTGGAAACTAACCTTTCTCTTTTTTGTAATTGATGAGTGGGCGTTTTTGTTTTTTATTTATCACATAGTATGTGAAATTTTTTTCAGTAAACATATGGAGGGAGACAAGAAATGAATAAAACTCCAAATTCTAAAAACAATACATACATATTTAACATTTGAATATAGGTTTAGCATACAGGATTTTATTTCTAGGAATCCACTAAATGATTCTAATAATAATAAAAATGTTTTCATTAAAATAAATAATTTATCACCCTTTCATTTGCTTTATTATTTTTTATAGCTCTATGAACAAAATTGTGAAATTTTGGCATTGTCTTTAATATTATCCTTGTTATAATGGAAATAGCAAGGAGTCTAAAAACAGACAAAACCGTAGGTCTTTTATTACATAACCTTGAGCACTGATTTTTTTTTAATCGTAGGTTGTTTTATTCATGAAACTAGACTTACTACAGTTCCTAAGTCTTAGTGATAGTTTTACAAATGGTAGAAATTAACATTACCATTATTAGCTATTAGAAACTATCTAATTAAGCAAAGAAGTGATAGTTAGCATAAAGATTAGCTTTGTATTTTCTACCATAAAAGGAAGCAAAATAATTTTCTAAGAATCAAAAAAGAAAGCACTGGCTATTTTATTATTACATGTTAATTCATGCATTTCTCTTTTCCCTTAATCATTTATCATTAGTTGCTCTACAGTACTCTATTACAGAAACATGCTGTTGCTTTACTTCTAGTGCTATACATACTAAAGAGAAAAGAATATTCTAATATAATAGGGCACTGGAATGCATGATTCTCTCTCTCTTTTTCTTTGATTCTCTCTTGAACATGGGGCATGAATGCACTATCAAAGTACAGAATAGCTATTCAAACGAAGAAGAATCACTATGATAACTTAGTCTCATTGCTAAATAATGCATCTTTTTCCGTATCTGAGGACATGTAAAGAAATAGTATATTATAAAAAGCTTTTCTTTCCTTTCTTTTCTCTCTCTTGGTTATCTTCTTTTCCTAATTCATGGGAGAATATGAATGCAATCCCCCACTACCACACATTATTCAGTCGAGTCTCCCACATTTGGGGAAATCATAGGGGTCAGCACATGCCAAGTACAATGGATAAGCCTCGCCCTGGGAAAACCACCTAAGTGATCATGGTATCGCCCCTGCCAGGTACATTCATATAGAAGGCATTTTAATTGAATAGATAGATTCAGTTCACTTGAAATACAGAAATTATCAAACTGCTATTAAAATTAACTGGAATTAATATCCTCATACAAGCATGAATGATAAATCCATTTTCAGGTGGTACCATCATACTGAATATCCAATTTTATTATTACCATCACCTTGTGTGCTAAATAGGCTAAATCTTACCATCTCAATTTCTCAAAATGATAAAAAAAAATCACAAATGAAAAATAAGCACACTGGGAATTGCATAGGTGAATTACAATCAAATAACTCTAATGTATGTGAGCCTGTCTCCTGCCATATGATTTACAGGGCATGTTTCTTTCAGATGTGGCCACATTAGGACTCTCTTTCAGTTATTATCTTCCAATAAAAATCAGGATTTTCTTTATAGTACTGTACTTGATCTTCAAATAAAAATGACAGCTTCCTTTTGGCTACTGTTACACATAGAATTAATAAATGAGGCTTCAAAATATAAAACTGAAACAAATATATGCTATCATTCTATTTACTAAATTTACCTATAAATCTGATCATGAAATTGAACAATTTTACCAATGTCCATCTTAAATTGATCACACATATCATTCATTTTACTTGAATCCACAACTAATTCTCCAAAAAGCAGCAATAAAGAAATCAAAGGACATTTTGCATTACATGAATCTATTGGAAAAGACCTATTTTTAAGTGACAACAAGTAAATATATCAGTTTGAAGGACTGAGGTATGCCTGACTCAAATCGTGGTACTTTCTATTGCCTTGTGTGCACGTGAAAGTTGAGTAATGGACAAGGAAGACCAGCAAAGAATTGATACATTTGACTCCTGGTGCTGGTAAATAATATGTAAAGTACAATGGGCTGACAGCAGAAAAACAAATCTGTCTTGGAAGAAGTACATCCTGAATACTGCTTAGAAGCAAGAATGGCAAGACAAGGTCTGGCACACTATGGACTTCAGGCCCTAGAAATGGACATCATGCTAGGTAGAGGTTCATAAAAACAGATTCATAGATTCATGCTACCTAGATTCATGCTAGGTAGAGGATCATAAAAAAAAGGTTCATAAAGACCCTTGAACAGATGTGTTGACTCCGTGGGTGCAAAGAGCTTTCAACACAGCAAATGTGGGGATGGTGCGATTGTCCCATTCTTTTGGAACTGACTCAAAAATCCCTAACCACAACAAAATAAATTTGCCTCATTACTCTGCAGAATCTATCACCTGACCCTACTTCAATTGGAAGGAACCACAGCACCAATGCAGACCCCTCCCACTTGACTCCGGTTTATAATTACTTTGCAAATGTATAAAAACTATTGAATGTAGGGAAATGGTTTAGGCAGTTATAATGCTGTGCTGCTCCAGTCCTCACCATAACACCACCCCCTCCCCTATACATCCAAACCAAGCTCATTCTTACTGAATATAAAATACAAGAGCTGGTAGACGTGAACACTAAGTTCAGTGGCCGATTGGACCCATTTTGTTACAGTAGCCGTTTTTAGGGAAATCCCAAATATGGTATGTTCCACTTAGTCCTATTCTATAGGAGCAAAGATCTGGCTCCTTCTTAATTTCTCTCAATTCTCTACTTCTGCATACTATAACAACACGACTATTGTTCCTTTCAGTTCCTTACATTTAAAATGTTCCCTCATTTCAGGTCAGACATTGACCAGTAACATTTCATGGAATTTGACTGAATAAATAATAAGATATAGCAGAACACTATTCCAAAACTGGGGTTTTTATTTATTTTTTTACATTGAAGCCATGACATAATGATAATGTTGAAAATGGAGAGTTCTTTGTAGAATTTTAAATTCTGTATGGGGTGAGGACATTCAAGCTTAATAAGAGAGCATAATATTGATAACAGTGTTAAAACATATTGACTGTCTATATTGTACGGAATGTAGTTGTTCTTTTTTTTAAGTTGTCCTTTTAATGCAAGACTACATCTACCCACTATCAGACTAACAAACACTTTAATACAATTCTTATGACAAAAACATTCTGGAAAACAATAACAATTTATAATAATGTGACATCAATTCTGAGAGCAGTTGCTTATTTAAATTTAAAGAGTACATGTGGCCATTTTAATTCAGCAAGGATAAAAACTCGAGCACATTTTAAATTAAACTGCATTTCCATCTTCAGTCTTTTAAGTCCATGAACATTTTACAAATGTCCATGACTGGCTTTTATTAAACATGCTTGTTAAAATATAACAGGCATTCAGAAGATTGCAGAGAAGTGATTAGCTGGATTAACTTCAACAAACTCAATGTACCCTTCTAACCTGAAATCCACAAGAAATAGAATATGACCAGACCTTAAAAAACCCTCAGTTGCTCCCTTCATGTCATTAACCCACCCTAAGAGAAGGGATTGTCAAGATTTCTAAAACCACAGAACACATAATTGCTCTTCAAAGAACCACTTTAAAGAATACTTTTTTTTTAAAGAAATTGCTTTCTAAGGCTTCACTAATAGGGAACAGGTTGAAATTAAATATCTGCTTCCATATTTTAGATAATCCGAGAACTCACAATATTTTATTCTGGGGTTAAAGACAGCAGGTAGTATGAGAACACTATTTAACAAATAATTGCTGATCTGAATTTATGATGTTAATATTATGCTACATTTGGATCCATAGAAGGAAATTTTCATATTTGTTAGCAATCACAAACACTGAAACTGGTAGAATATGATCTAAGGGAGTAACAAAATGATCTAAGAGAGTAATGACTCAAGTAACAAAAAAAATGACAAGGTAAATATTATGGTTGACTGAAAAATTCTAAAAAGCAAAGAAAGCTAGTTGTGAAAATTTTCATGAATGTGAGGCACATAAGCTGGACCTCCAGAGATACACAGAGAGAAAAAGATGTTTCTCAGCTTAAAGCAAGCTCCCAAATCTATGAATACCTATCAACAATGAATATCATTGTTTAAGAAAAAGATTTCTAGGATACAAAAGATTAGACATCCTGAAACCTGCCTACATAATTCTTTAAGTGGTTGCTAACATATTTTGAAATGTGTAGCTGAAGTTGAAATGGCTCTAATTCAAACCAATCTCATTACCATTGAATCAATTGGGACACATAGAGACCCAGTAAGACAGAGTACAACTGTCACTTTGGGTTTCATGGGTTGAACCCTTTTATTTCTATTATGGTGCAGTTGGTGGATTTGAACAATTTATCTTTCAATTAACAGCCGAACACCTATCTGCCCGTATACATATCAGGTTTCCTGAAATGACTCTAAATGGTTTAAAATCAAGAAAACTATCTGTCAGGATAGTATCCTCTCACTAGACTTGCTGAAACTGTATGCTGACCAAATAACCTGAGAAGCTGGACTATATTATAAAAATACTACATCATCAGAATTGGAGGAAGGTTCATTAACAACCCGCAATATGTGAGTGATACACCACTGCTTGCTGAGAGAGCAGTAAAGACGGTCTTTAAAGAACGATAGGGAGTTCACTATTAAATCTATGTGATAATATACGACAGGGCCTCAAACATTTTGTGGAAATCGTCAATTAATTATATTGTTTTATGAACTTTCAGGATTTTTTTTGCATGTAATGTATACTAATAGTATACTATATTTCTAACTGTTAATATTAGAACCCTTTTGAGAGGTACATATGATCAAGAACCAATGTTTTTGAAGGAAAAAGTCCATGTGGCACTAAAAAGCATTAGCAAAACACAATGCTCCAGACATTGATGGACTACCCAGTGAAATATTTTCTGAAAAGCTGACACCAAGTGGACAGTTCTCACTTTTTGCAAATGATGTGGGAGGCAGTTATCAGATCAACCAATTGGAAGAGAGCCCTAACTGTTCCATTTAAATAACATCAAATCACATGCAAATTATCAAGCAATATCACACACAAATAAAATTTCATTGACTACGTTTTCAAAATGTTTACAGCAGTAAGCACACCTAAAGGGAATTGCTAGATAACCAAGGCTAGAAAATGCTGTTTTCTGATACAAAAATTCCGTGCAAAAGCATTCCTTTCTTTGATGATTCCCGCATTTATCAGTATTTGGCCCATAGAATTCTTCAATCTTAAATTTTGAGAATTGAATGTTTTGTCTGTGATTCTTTCAACTTGAGAAATGCTGAAAGTACTCTTCATGTTTGTTTTTCCCACTCCGATCTTTCTATATATCATTTTCACTCTGCATTTTCCACTCGTGTCAAAGTGGTTACATGTTGGGCTGCTAACTGCAAGGTCAGCAACTCAAAAGCAGCAGCCACTCACCAAGGAGAGAGGAGCGATTTCGTACTTTTTAGTCTGGTTCCAATCTCAGAAACACGCAACTGCAGTTCTCCCCTGCCCTAATAGAACTCTATGAGTTGAAACAACTTGATGGCAGTGTTTGAATTGATTTTAGTCTTGAGCTGCCCTTTGATACTTTCTGCTTAGATCATTTACTTCATCATCTCTCTCAGTTATTTTGCCTTCTCTCTGTTCAAAAGCAAGTTACAGAGTCTCTTCTGACGTCCATTATGATCCTTTCTTTCTGTATTGTTAATTTCAAGTTGCTTTTGTCAATTGTACAATGTTTTACTGTGAAATATGTCTGCTGTTCTAAACATATATGATAAGAATCAATTTAAACATCATTTGTTAAGAATTTAATTCTCTTTGAGATACTATACAAAGACTGAATTTTGGGGGGTAAATATAAAGTTCTTGTCACCTTTGACTAAGGCAACATTTTAGAAAGTGAGAACTATCACCTTACTGAAGATACCGAAACACTAAGTGGGACTACAAAAGCATACATTGACACATATACACAAAATAAACAAATAAAACAATCCCTTAATTGCCATCAAGTCAATACTGACTCATGGGACACTATTGAACAGGATAGAACTGCTGCTGCATGTTTTCATGACTGGAAACCTTTACGAGAAAAGAAAGCCTCATCTTTCTCAGAGAGGCTGGTGAATTTGAACAGTTGAACTGTGCACATTAGCTCAAACAGGAACCCACTATGTCTCCAATGTTCCATGCAATAGCAGATACATAAAGTTTATCTTAGATCATACGCCAAAATACAAAAAGAATTTAATTGACAGGAGGGAAATTTTTCCTTTTAAAAATTATTTATTTCCTTATATATTTGCTTCTTCTCCTAAAAGGGGGGTCAGTAGTTTTTCAATTTATTGTCTAAGAGATAAAGATAGAAGGAAATAAGCAAAAAAAAAAAAAAAAAGAACACAACATGGTATACAAAGGGTGAACCTCCATAGTGGAACTGTCTATTTTTAAAACTTTGTTTTATTATTTTAGTTTGTACAAAACAAACTTATCACCTTCAACGTATTCTCCATTACACTTAATTCATGTGTCAAATCTGTGATTCCATTTTTGGAAACATTTTTCAAACTCCTCGGTTTGTATGGCTTCCAGCAACACCCCCCCCCCCTTTTTTTTAACTTCACCTCTTCTATGTCCTAAAATCCCTCTCGTTTCATGTTTTCATTCATTCATGGAAATAAAAAGAAGTCACATGTAGCAAGGTCAGGCAAATAAGATGCATGGGGCAAGAGGCAGATGCAGTTTTTTGCCTCAAACTGGCACACTCAGATGGCTACTTGAGCAGGAGCACTGTCTTAGTGGCAAAACCAGTCCATCTTGTGTGGTAAATTAGGACTTTTTTGTCACGCACTGCTATGCAGTCTTTTCAGAACTTTGAAATACAAAGCTTGATCAACAGTCTGACCTGGTAGAATGAACTCCAACTGTACTACAAGTAGATATTTATGTCCATTTGGGAAGCTGACATTCATAATGAGGTTTGTCACCTATTGGCATCATCTCCTCTTTTAAAAATGAGGAAACCATGTGCACACTTGAGTTTTTCCCATAGCACTGTCCTTGTAAACTGTCTTCAACATCACAATCGTTTCTGCAGCATTTTTCCTGAGCAGGAAACAAAATTTTACAGCCGCATACTGTTCTCTTAAATCGGCTATCAAAAAAGCACAGTTGGAGGGAAACTGCATTTATGAAAAAATTCACTGTGACCACAGGGAACTTTCCCAGGTGACGCCACTGAGGACAATCACTCAGCAACTTACTTGAATGCTTGCCTAGCAGGAAAACTTCATACTATTAAAGTTTTTCTCAGTGGAACTTTCTAATTTTTGGAGGGTACAGTTAATTACTGATAAGGATACAGTGCTACTTTAATATGGTAAAAGGAAAAGTAGATCCTGTCAAAATGGATCTGAAGAGAATTTGGACCACTCATAAAATAAATAGAAAAATATTTTATTCATTCAACATTTATTTTCTGAATGTTTTTTAACATGTGAGCATGAATACCTGTTGCATGTTTTTGACCGTAAGTGAAGAAAAATTGTTTTGAATTTTATGCATTAAAATAACTGTAGCCAGCATCTGCAAACCTCGCCTGATTTCCCCACACATTTGTATGAGCTCAGACAATTTCCTTCATCATTCTGGGCCTCAGTTTCTGCAACTGTGAAAGCATGAGTTAGGAATAAAAGTCACCTTGGGTCTCTTTTAACAGGGACTAGATGAATTTTAATGCTTCCTCCAACACAGAACTTTCTGAAAATACTCTTATGTTTTGTTTTACTTCTTAAACTTTTACATTCTCTTATGGTTTTATTTTTTCTTTAATTATTTAATGCATTTTCCCCCTATTGCATTGTCTCTAATTTGAGCTTTCGTCTTATTTAATCTTGTTACAAAGATAGGGTGGATAAATAAATAGCTAATTAGTTATTACTGTTACTTGGGAATGGTAGCTCTTGAAAGGTACAGTTCATCATTAAAATTTATAATGATTTATTTAATTAATAAGAAAATAACACTGTTTCTTAAGAAATTTAACCAGCCTTTATCTTGCAAGATGGCACTAATTTACCCAAAGTGAAAACCATTTTGGATTTATGAAAAATCTTAGGATTAATAGTGCCTTCATATACATTAATATGATTTCCTCCTATTCGATGAAATGCTTTTAATTAAACTTTACTAACCCTTTTCATTTAATTCCTGCAACCAGCCTATAAAACACTAGAGTTTTAAATCAAACTGTGAAAATACCCAAAGATGAGTGTTAAAGTACTAGCCACTAAGGGGAGTGGGGTAAGCATTTTTCAAACATGTCCAGAAAAAATAGCTATATTTTATATACTATGTATGAGTATATGTGTCTGAATCAATTATTTTAAATTTTATCTGTAAAGAGAAATTAACTGGGGTATATCAAGAGTATTTTCAATGTTTTAAGTTCATTCAGAGTCTTTACAGAAGCCATTGTCCTCTCTAGAGACTCATTGGCATGTCAGAGATGAATGAAAGGACCTAGCAATTTGCAATTTCATATAGAATAAAATTGCCAAGGTTATATATTATTTTATTAATTTTACTGGCAATAAAATTATGCCATACTATTTAATTCCAAACTTCATAAAGAATATGAGAATTTCTGTTCAGAAGGAAATAATGCACGCTCTTCCCTCACCTGGCAGGCTGCCCCTTCCCTTCTCCCTACCTAAGTAAATACACAAACCAAATTAAAAAAAAATAAAATAAGTAAAACACTCTATAATTCCTTAGACAATGCTTCATACCTTTTCCCACCCAAGTATCCTCTGATGAAAGGGATGATTAAACACCTACCTCGAGATATTTGCTTCAAGTAGGAAAGTTTTCCTAAGACATGCATTTTATTTTAAGAATTCATGGGAATTTTGCATACTACTCCATAATATATATCTGTTTTAATATAAAAATGATCTATACCCCCCATTATCTTTGTTACAAAGCTCTAGGAATACTTGCTAAATTTATACCACAGATTTGCATTTGCCAAGACACATACAATTTCAGGAGTTTAGCCTTACAATGAATCAAATAAATTATAAATTATGTTTTCCATCAATCCCATGTATTTCCTTCATCAGATTTCCTTTCATGCTAAGTTAAATTTTTATTGTTGTTAGTGTTTATGTTCCTCAGAAATTTTGATGTGTGTAACCTTTAGTAGTGACCTAAAGTATGCATATTGGCTACACCAGGCAGAAATGATCCTTGCTCTGCCACAATAAGTATATGGGTTCTAACAATAAAAACTATAAAGAAAAAAGTATTTGTCATGCAATTGCTCTTTAAACGTTGTTATATAATTCAATTATAAACTTAAATAATGTAATCCTATCAGTAGCCCTACAGTTTAAAAATAAATAAATAAATAAAAGATAAGGAAGGGATCATTTCACAAGAATAAAGGACACCATAATATATATGAATTATATAGTATTGATCTATTTTTATTTTCACCTTTGACTGTGAATATATGAGGGACCTTCAAATTCCATTATCTTTCAATTCCATTGTTCCATAAACACTTTAAAGCTTCCTCATGTATGGTGTAGGCAGTAATGAAAGCGACAGAACGCAATTCAAACAGGACCAAAATATAGATTAAGCAAAACAAGACATGATGGAATCACATACAAAGAGAAAGTATTTAACTATAAATAAGACATAATTGGTTTAAGCTTTCACTATTTTGTTTCTTCCTTCAAATTAATTCAAAGAATTTCTGCTAGGCTTTAATAACATGGAAAAAATGAAAAAGAAACCCACGGGATTCTGAACAGTGATTTGACAAATGACAGGCAGTTGTCTGAAAGGACAGGGCAGGTGAGACTTCAGGCACAAGATGCCGCATTAAATCGTACACACAGACAGGAGTATTATAAAGGAATAAAAGAGGCTCAAGAGAAAATATGTCTGGGTACAGTGCAATGAAAACTAGGAGGAAATGAAAGAGGGATGCAAGCAGGTGGGATGTGTTCAAGAACTTTTTTGAGATGAGAAACCTAAGTCTGCATTTCATAAGGAAAGGAAAAGAACTAGTCAAAATAAATTGAAAACAGGGATTGCTGTATCCCAGCCAGTGACATAGGAAGGGGATTTTTGGCAACACACTGACACAAAGCATGCACCGAAGCAGAGATAATCAAGTTACAAGTGAAAAATGAAGCTTTTGAGACACATAGGGTGAAATAAGTGGGTGACTTTTAAAATGAAAAATATGGAAGGACTTAATGAAAGTGAAAGTATGGATGTAGGAAATAAACAAAAAAAAATGGAAGATAATACATACCCTGGTAAGATTGGAAGAACTAAAAAGTATCCTTATGGTCACTTACTTCTAATAAGACAATAGTAAATGCTGTACCATTTGTAGTAGATAATTACTATTAATAATGAACACAGTCATACAGTAATGGTTAATACATGTATGCCAGAGTTCACTTGTGCTCCATACACATTTGACTGGCTGATTGGAGGGAAGTATGCAGATCGCCAGTCCTATCTTCCAAGGTGCCTCTGGGAAGACTTCAATTGCTAACCCTTCAGTTACCAATTGAGCACATTAAACATTTGCACCACTACAGGGGAATTGCTAGGCAGCAATTGCTGGTGGCAGTGGAGAATGTATTAGTTATGCTAACTAACTAATTTAGTTGGTCAATGTTGCTTATTTGTTTTGGATACACTCATTTCCAATTGGCCAGACATGGGAAACAAACCTCAAAAACTCAGTCATTACCAGAGTTTATACCCATTCACAGGAACACTTTGGGCTAGAGGAAAACTGTCCTTTTGGGTTTCCAAGGCTGTGAATTTTCATGGGGAAAGAAAGCTATCTTTTCCTTCCTATTGGGGCTAATGGATTTGATATCCTAACCTTGCGATTAGCAAACCAATGTAATGTCAAAGATGACACCAGGGCTCCTTGCAGTATAGTTGAAATTGGAACCCCCACATCTCCAAATGAAAAGGCTGTGTTCCCCAGTCTGCTTTTACAAGGCGCTCTGGCAACACAGTATCAAAGAGAATGATGCATTTGCATGCCTGACAACTATAGGTGTGTCTAAATGTATAATGACCTAAAAATAAAAGCTAATATAGACTTCATTCTAGACTTCCTTTTGGTTATTCCAGATAATTTGATGAAAAACACATGCATAACTAACATAATGGGCATCAAAGTTATCTTCCACCAATGATGTGAAAGTATCACTGTAAAGTTGTCAAAATATATTGTAACTTATTCTATTTTCTTCCAAACTCTTTTTGAAATTGGTCTACATACTAGACAAGTATAAAATCTAAGGTGGGAAAAGCTGATGCAGATTCAATTAAAATTAATGAGCATTTTTAAATCTCTTTTCAAATTAGCCCAACAATATTTCACGTGTATAAATTACAGCACAAATTTTCTAAATATTGGTATTTGTTACATGTCTGTCTATCTCTAGTCACAAAGTTGTACTCTAAAATGCAAAGGCCTAGGGCCAAAGTAAGTGTAATGTAACAGAGAGGAAGTTAAGAAACTCAAATGAAGACTGACCACAAAAGAGGGTCAGGAGGAAGGCAGAAGGAAATAGAGGAAGGAACGAGAAGGCAATGAGCACTTGTAGAGGTCTAAACACAGGCATCTATGTATGTAAAAATAATTATCTATGAAAAGGCGGGAATAAATTCAGGAACATATAGTTATAGGCTTAATACTAAGGCAGCAACTGGACCTTGGCCCCTACCCAGTTACTCCCTCAGTGCAAGAACACTTTTGTTCTACGAATCTGGCCATGATGCTCACCAGCCCAATATGATCACTGAAGTCAAATAGGTGATAAGCAAATGTGGTGAAGAAAATGGATGACACCCAGATATCAAAAGATATACAGTCTGGGGGCTCAAAACTTGAAGATAAACAGCCAACTAGCTGAGAAGTATCCAAGTCCACACGGAAGAAGTACACCAGCCAGTGTGGCCGAGAGGAGTCAGAGGGATCAGGTTTCAGGCATCAAACAGGAAAAAAACAATATTAATGCATATTCCCTTTCCTGAGATGATCACTGAGGACAAATGGGGACAGGAGAAAGAGTGGTGAAGATGGCTAATGGTACCCGGCTGGCTATCAAGACATAATGCCTGAGACCTAAAAGGCTTGAGGATGAGGAAACAGTGTAACAAGGCCGACCATAGAAGAAGCACACCAGCCTGTAAGACCATGGGGAGTGCAAAGAACCAGCCTATCAGGCATCAAAGAACAAAACACATATCGTTAAGTACCCACCCTCCTGTCATGATCGCTGAGGACAAAAGGGTGCAGAGGCCGACAGAGCCAAGGAAACTGATGGCACCCAGCCACCACACAATAAAGTAGCTGGCATTTTAAAGGCTAGAAGTTGAACAAGTGGCCATGCAGCGCAGAAACAGCAAAGCCCACATAGCGGAAGCGCACCAACCTGTGTGATAACGAGGGGTCAACGGGAGCAGACATCAAACATTAAAGAACAAGGATTTAATCAGTAAGAATGAGGGGGAAAGCAGGGTGGGGATGCAAAACCCACTTGTGGGCAATTGGACACCCCCTTACAGGGGAGTCATGGGGAAGAGATGGGACAATCAAGGGTCAGTGAGGTAGCAATGAAGCTTAAACTGTCCTCTATTTCCTGAAGGTTTCCTCCCCCCAACCACCACGGTCCCAACTCTGCCCTGCAGTTCCAGCTGGACTGGAGGAGGTGCACTGGTGGAGATTGGAGCTGAAAACTCAGGGAACTCGGGGTGGATAAACCTCTTGGGGTCATTGTTGGGAGTGGAATTGCTGGATGGGTGAAGGGAGGGTGGAGTGGAGAGAGGAAGCCAGCTATGGGGATCCACAGACTGTCTCCTATCTTGAGGACTGACATAGGGAGGAGCGGGCAGGGGGAGATGTCGGGCAGTGTACGATATGACAAAACAATAATGATTACAGAGTAATGAGGACTGGGGGGGAGGGGGGAAAAGGGTGGAGGGGGAAGGAAGGGGGGCTCATATCAAGGGCCCAAGTGGAAAGGCAGATGTTGGGAGAATGTTGATGAGGGCAGGCAAGTGGGGGTGCTTGGCACAGTGTATGTAACTATGTATTGAACTATGTATGATGAAAAGTGATATATGAGCCCCCAATAAAAAGATTAAATAAAAATAAAATATTTTTTTAATGATCAAATCAAAAAAAAAGAAAAAGAAAAGAGAAACCAATTGCAGGGATCTACATATAACCTCCTCTCTGGGGTATGGACAACAGGGAAGTGGGTGAAGGGACAAAAAGGACTGTATACGATGTGACAGAATAATGATAAATTATAAATTATTAAGGCTTCATGAGGCAGGGTGACTGGGGAAGGAGGGAACTTACGAGGAGCTGATACCAAAGGTCTAAGTAGAAGGAGGATGTTTCAAGAATGATGATGGGAACAAATGTATAATTGTAGTCTGCTTTTAAAAGATATATAAGATTGATCATGATAAGAGTTGTATGAGCCTCCAATAAAATGATTTAAAAATAAATAAAATCAAAAAAGAAAAGTGTTTTAAAAATACTTTTACCACAATAGAACAGTAAAAGATACAAACAATAAAAATAAAATACAAAGGCCAAGATATAAGTCTCCAGAAATGCTGTCCTCATAGAGTTGCTATTACATTTACAATAAGTATAACTAACCTCCTACCACATCATAAAACTTTTCTTAACATTTTAAAAACATAGAAAGAAAGGCCATCTCATCCTGGTCCTGGAACCATGAAACAAGACAGAATCAAAAAAATGAGAGAGCTATTTGGGGAGCTGGGTAGCAAATATCACACCCCTGGAGCACTGCACCACAGGAGGCAAACAGTATTTGGGGTTTTATAGACTTCCCCCTCCCCCACTTTCTCAGGATTCAAACAGGTTTATATGACTTGCAATAAACCTGGGGAATTGGAAGTACTGCAGTACAATCTAGAATATAAGATTTATGGAAAACTTTTATTATGTAAAGAGGAAAATGTAATTTCACATTCAGACATGTTTCCTTGATACTCTCATTTCCTAAACTCTTAGAGAAGTAGACAACACTCTAACTTTAATTTCTGACAAAGCTAATTTCATACCTCCCAAGGTCACACCTTGGAGATCTCTTTTTTCTACATCTCATGATTTCCAAGGTGCCAAGTCCTGCCTATACTCTTCAATAACACCTGAAAAATGATTCACTCAAGGTCCCAATCCTAGCCATGGCACGGAAATCCTTGGGATATGTCCGCATTACTGCTCCTGTCTTAGAGTCAACTCCCCTTGTCCCCAGTCCTCCTGACAATCTGCCTCTGGGCTTTGATTATGTTATTCTCCCTTGGAAAAGCAGCCTGTCCCATTACCACCCATTGTAAAAATCATTATCCTCAGATTTCTCCTTTTGTCTTCTTCCAGGAAGCTTTTACCTATCTGTCAAACAAAACAGTACATTCTCTCTCTTCAGAACTGTCTACTTTATCTCATCACTCCTTGCAATCATGCTTGTGATGGAAATTGTGACTACATATGTCTTTCTTACTTTCTAGATATTAAATGTATTCAAGGGAGAACTGACTCAAATCATGTTGAAATCACCAAAAGCTCCTCTCAGAGAGCTCCTTGGCAAACAATAATCACTGAAATCCCTCGCCACCAGAATGAACCAACATTATCTGATCAGAGATATGAAACTTTCAATAACCTACTAGTGTTAGAAAATAAGAGTGAAACATAACAATTGTCAAGCAGATCATCAAATATCCAACATATTATTAACTCTAAGCTACTTTTTTGACTTTTCATATATCTCTAAACAACCAGAAAAATTACTTTGACAATTAAAAATGCTTACTTGCCTAAAGGTTCCATAAATTAACCATTAAAAAAAAACAAAAGAAAGAGTCGTAAATCAATTAATTACCTTTGCTTGCACTTTCAACATGCTCCAGTTCTTCAGGAAATTTCAGGATATCCCGGTATTTTTCCTCACAAATTTCGGCAAGAAAATGCAAAAGGGTTGTTTTCTGATCCGCTGATTTAGTATCTCTAATCTAGAAGGAAACCAAAATATTAGAATTTATGAACAAACAAAAATCAAGAATTTTTCTTCAACAGGAAGAGAAAAGAAGAAATTTAATATGCTATAATTAATGGTTTGGTAGGAATATTCTGGATGTTTAAATGAGCAAATAATCAACAATAAATGTGATAAATTAAATTTACATAAAATAAAACATTGTGAAAAAGAGAATTGCTCTTGCAAAGGAACAGTTATGTATTAATAGAGTAGTCCAAGTTATCATGCCACTATTTAATCAATTTCTATATTTTTTGCTTTATCACACACACATAAATGTGATCTTAAACTATGGATTCATTTGTGAAGCTATATTCACTTCTAGATAACTGTGATATAAATTATTATCAAAGAATAATGATATTTTCCCCTGATTTATACTATCATGGACATTAAAAATTCAAGATTCTTCTCATCCTGCTATATAAGCAGAATCTAATCACACAATAATGATGATAATAAACTTTTAGTTGTCTCCATATCTTCAAGAAAAAAGATGTCAAAGTTGGACAGATTTTTAAAAATAGAGGAAAAATATATGCTGGGAATCTATAACTCTCATATGACACGAAATTGCCAAAGTCTAAAATTTACTTATTAACAAAGCATAAACATGATCAAACATATCGAGTTTACTCATTCTACTTGGCTGTTTAAATTCTCGAATCTTTAGATGATGAGTTTGTCCAATGTATGCAAATTGATTTGGAGTTTTTTAGCTCTGGTTATTCTAGTAATAATAAATTAGTATTGGTCACAATTAGACTTATGAAAAGGTGTCAGATGACATTTATGGTAAGTAATTACACAGCAATTTAATGGCTATTGTTTAAGTAAGAAAAACAAATAATATGTAAAAGTATGCCCCATACTAAATCTGTATTGTACTACCATTTGAAATCACTTCACATTACAATGGTAAGAACAACTTTAAACACACATATTAGTTTTAAAATTCAAAAGGAACAACCACTGAAGCTATGGTGAAGATAATTTAAATGGTCATGATTTTTTTTGGAATTTTTCAAATGTCTTATCTTTCATAGGGAAACTGCTTAAAATCTTATATTATCTACCTGATTTCACAAACACTTTTAAATAGGACAAATCTGAAATGACACCTGGCAAGGGCAAATTATAAGAACAAAAGAAAGAGAACCTCAAAGGTAATTTGTCTTAAGCAAGACTTAGAGGTAGAGAAGACCCAGGGGTGGGTTGATGTAGGGGGCCTTTCCCTGAAGAGAAGTCCTTTCGAGGGATCACTGGACTATATGTTGGAAAAGTATTGTTTTGCGAAGTCTGATAGACATTCCAAATAATACTGCTATAGGAAAGACAATGATCGATACTTTGAGTTCTGTAGAGATGAAAGCAAAACCAAAACAAACAAAAGACATAACACAACAGAAAACAACACTAATATCTATGTGGGTATTCAGGACACCACACTGTACAAGTAAATAATGATTCATTAAAATTAAAAATATATATAGATACCATCATCACTGAAAAAAATGAGAAAAATCACATTATGCTATATCATTTCTTTTACTTTTCTTTAAGTAATATATATATATATACATATATATTCCTTTAATAAAAAAAGAACTATTTTACGTTTGGCCTGCATATCTATGCTTGTTTAATTTTTTTAAACAGCTCTGCTTATCTATTAAAATATTTATTAAGAACAAAATCAATGGACACTTTCATTTCTGTTAATAAACTTAGTAAAATAGTTCCATATCAAAAGGAACAAAAAAAGAAAACATTTCAGAAAAATAAGTACCTACGACTGTTTGGTGAGACCAGGACTGTAGGCAGAATGTGCGTGTGCTTCATGGCCTATTAATATTTACCATAATCTTGAACAAACACAGTCAAGTGCTTGTTTCGACACTTTTGAGACACATCTTCCTTGGTGTGGGAGTCAAATTGCTAAATCAGTATTGCAACAATTATTTTTTTTGAAAAACATCCCACAGAGAAGAAAGAAATCCATCTTTGAAGAAGTACAGGCATAATACTTCTTGGGGGAAAAGGAGGGCAAGTTTTTGTTTTATAAACTTTAGATGCGTTCGTCAGAGAGATAAATTCCTGTAAGAGCCACCATGCTTGATGAAGACTGCGGTCAGGGACAAGTCAGAACAAAGGAAGATGCTCCAGGAGATGGACTGACACAGGGGCTGCAAGAATAGGCTCACAGATGACAATGATTGTTTGAGAACAGGCAGTTTTTTCCTACTGTTGACCGTAAGTCTCAGGAGTAAACCAACCTGGCAGCACGTAAGAGGAAATCGCGAGGAAATGCGCCATGGAGGCTCTGCTTCTGTCCGTGTATCTCGTGTAGCTCTCGGTGAATAAGCCTCGGTCTCAGGGCTAGTTACACTACAAACATTTCAAGATCTCTTCCACCCAAGAGTCAAGTACCTTCTTTACATTTCGGCCTAGACTATGCTTTCTCTACCAATCAAAAGCATTAGGCCAGGGCAAGAAATAGAAATATGATTTCTTTTTTATAAAATGTAACAAAAGAAAAAATGTACAAAATGGCTACCTTACAATCTTCTGCCATTCCTAGACCTCTAAATAAAACAGCAATGAAAGAAATTGGAAATAACTGGAAAATCAAAATAAAAAAATAAATGAGCTATCAATGAATGTTGCCAAAAAGAATGATAGAGCAATTGGCTACAATAAAGAGCCATGATTAAATAAACCACATAGAAAATGTCATTATAATCTGGCCAATTAACAGGGCAGAAAAAGATTAACAACTGAATTAATACTAATTATATCTGCTTCCTTGTGTCGACTCCAAACCCTAAGGTCAACAGCGTGAAATCGTCAGCTGACCCTCGGAGGAAGAGGAGGGTGGTTTATTCTCCCTGAAAGGTTTATCGTCTCAGAGACCCAAGGGGGAGGTCTACACTGTGCTACAGGATCAGTATGAATCAGAACTGACTTGATGGCACATCTTTACCTCTTGGTAGCGGTCTAAAATTATACAGGAATATGAAATGCTTTCCATAGAAAGACCACTTACTTCAGCAGCTCATCTGATGACATCCCTATTATTATAAAACATATTTTAAATTATTTTTCTATTTGTCATTTAAAATATCTTTCGAAAACTTTACTTAGGTACATAGCAATGGAGTTATGTAACTAATTGAGATATAAGAGGTTTTCAAATATAAACACAAGCCTCCACATCTGCAGTTTTTACCACGTCTTTGAAACTGGACTGTTTGCATGCACATAAGTCAGCACACAGAGAGCATGGAACAAGATTTTAAACATCTATGTCAATCACACGCAACTTTTCTGTGAAGGACCCTTTCTGTGGGTAATTTTTTCCTCTGCTGAGATTTGAGCCACTTTCTTCTTTTTCTGTCCTCAGTGGGAACTGAAAATAAATGGTCACTGTCCTCTGTACATGCTACACAGGGAGAAAGTTCCTTTCTCATCTGTCCTGTTCTCTAACCTAAACAACTTTAATTAATTTCACATCTACACACCCATTGATTCTTTAGCATTTAATTTTCTTCATGACCATGTTGCTTTTATGGCCTTGAAAAACATAGCATGCCAGCTCTTGGTTGGGGATCAAAGTCCCTTGTGTGAGCCTGGTTCTTGCTGTCCTCCTGCTGCTTTCGGAAGCATAACTACTGTGGCAGTCTGAGTAAAACTGATTGAACATATTGTGCAATATCATACTCCTCTGCTTTCTCTTCACTTATGCACTACCTTTTTCTCCATTTATTTTTGTCTCTCAGCTACCTCGATACCTATTCACATTGCAAGACTATGCAATTACCACCTCTTTTCTAAAGATTTTATGTTAGATTAGATTGCTATTACTATTGTTAGATTACATGAAATTGTTACTCCAATAAAATCCTTTTACCATAAACATTTCAGTGTATATCAATATGTAGCTCATTCTATCTCTAGCTCTATCTATCTCCCTGGTAGTACCATAAATAATGACTTCAGCTGTTCACTGAAACATTGGTGGTTCAACCCTGAAGGATGCTCCAGTGAAGATAGATATTGCAATGTTCTAGAGTAAACACTTACAGTTTTGGGAGTTCTACACTTTAGTTCTACTCTATTCTGTGGAGGTGTAATGAATGAAATCAACTCACTTACAATGGATTTGGTTTTTTGTTATATGAATACATAAACACACACAAAAGAGACTATAAATAGTTCATGAAAGACATAATGAAAAGATAATGAAATTTCTCCACAAACCTTCAGAAGTCTCCTCATATACACATGCATGGACATACACATACACAAGCAAGAGTTTTGAAAAGTTTGTGGGAAATGCCCTTTACCTTTTAATTCCAATTTTCCATTAACTTTTTAATACATATACAACACATACATTCAAATACAAAAAGGTAGCTAAAAAAGTACAGGGGGGAATAAAGGCACAATTTATTTCTGCAATTCTAGGAGCCATTTGGCTAATCTGTACATCGTTGAAGCAGTAAGTCCTTGGCTGCCTTGGTGCTCTGTCATTGGGATCCCTCCCAATGTTACACAGCCCCATATTGAAGCCTTGCAACAGGGAAGTTGCTGACAGCTTTATGAGTTGAAGTGGATTAGTTCATAGAAGTGGACTGCTGTTACCTCCCTTTGTGTAGGATAGGTAGATAGTGTGATTAAAAGTCCACAATTCCAAGGCTGTAAACCATTAAGAGCCCAGAAGTTCTCATCTTTCTCCCAAAGCACACTGCTGTTCTTAAACTGCTAAACTTGGATTCGTAGCTCAACATGTACCTCAATATACTGGAAGGGCTCAATACGTCAGAAAAAAAAAGGGGGAATAGAGGCATTTTCATGTTCTGGATGATCATTTCATGAGCATGTGTTAGCTCCAACACCATGAAATTTACATTTGTCTTCACCTTTAATGCTTATTAAGGAGCTGTGATGCCCCATTGGTTAAACACTCAGCTGCTAAGCCAAATGTTAGTAGGGTCTGCTTGGAGAGAAATGCGGTAGTCTGTTTCCATGAAGATGTTTATCCCTGGAAACTGCACAGAGCAGTTTTACTTGATCCAATTGCATACCTAAGACACAGAGACAACCTGATGGCAACATTATGCTTTGAGGTTGGCCCCCTGGGAAGGGTATTTTCCAGGGGTAAAGGAGCTTGGCAATTATCTCCAGCTTGCCTCAGTCTTCTCCCAAATTATGTACACAGAACAAGTAGAAATGACAACTTGTTTTTTCAAAGATCAGAATCAAGTTAAAACCACAGAGGAAGAGGAATTATTTAACAATTTGTGTCATCTGCAGGCCAAACTTGCTCTGAATACTCTCAATTGATTTCTTAGGAAAATTAAGAGATTTGCATCATAATTTAACGCCTTTTTATACAAAAGGAGAGAGGGATACCGCATACTCCAAGATGTGTAGAATCCTGATACTATGTCCATAAGTCTTCTAAATGATCCCTCACTGTTCACCTAAAACTGTATTGAAAATGCACTGAAATGGGGCAGCAGCATGTCTTGTCTAGTAGATATTATCAGAGGGCTGGAGTAGGTCAACTCTCAGATCACATATGCCTTCCAGAGCTAACCCAAGGTGAAAATGCACTTCTTATCGGTAAACCTGATTAGTTGGAAAGATATTTACTGAGCGATTGGGAAACAGGATTCCAAACTTTCAGTTGTGGCCTCTGCATCTCAGTACTGTCAATAAAAGACTTGTGTCTCTAAGGCATTTCCCCTGTTCAAATTGCCAAGCTAATTCATATTGCCTCTGAGGAGACCAATGCCTTGACCCATCTCCCAAACAAACAGTTTACACATAAATACCTGCAGAAATCAGAACACAGTATAAAGAAAAAGCAAAGAAAGGACATGTTAACCCTGTCCACAACATAGGCATATTGTGTTTCCTTTATCATGGTGTGCTTCCTGTGGTAGGCATATTGTGTTTTCCTGTATCCAGTTGGGGTGCAAGGCCTAAAATAAGAATGTGGCTCTGTTCATGCATTACCATGCATATTATGGGGCGGGGGAGGGGGGAGAGGAAGCAGATAATCTTCTGGCTCTGCCTAAAGGGATCTTCCATGTCAGTTGCAAAGTGACAGAGGCACATATGAGAATTCATAAAGGAGCTGCAGGAACATGGGTTTCTTCAGAAAGAAGCAAAACACAAGGAGAAGCACCAGGTTCTCTTGCACTCGTTGCCATAGATTGTAGTCTGCTAGCACATTAGAGCATGCTGCAATATATTTGTCAGAAGCAAAAACGGATTTTCTGGTCTTTGTACAAATGTCTCAGCCAACTTGTAAATAAGTCCAGCACTTGGAATAACACAGAAAAACCGAACTCCTCTGAGTCAAAGAAACAGATCTAACACAGGGCAATACTACCCAATACACATTTTTATTGGCTTGTCTGTGAAAAGATGTGCGATATTAAAATGCAGCAAAGGGATCAAGTGGAGTCATTGGAATAAAACCATATAAAGTACTAATACAAAGAGATAAATCTACTCTATTTCTTTCGGTAAAAAATTTTCCCTAATCATGATTTTTTTTACTATTATGTTTGTATATTCATGGAACAGTTAATATTTAAGCAATCATGAATGCTCCAGTGCATATATCAAAACAGCTACTACTGCTTGCCAGTCTTGATACAGCACATGAATTCTAATGTTAGTCTCCTTTATTTAAACAAAATTAAGTTCTGTGCTCTCTGCCAAGGGTTGTTTACAAATTATTGCTTTCTTCAACACTGCCCCACACTGCAATAACATCGAGGAAGATAATGTATTTTTAAGGATTGCAATTACCATAAAGACATTAGCTCTATAGCTACAACCAGACAGGTTTAATACATGCTTTACTGGCTTTATTTCTAAGTCTGTCACCAAAAAATGCTTTTCTGGGCACTACATGTCCAGGGCTGACACTAATTCACCCCAATGTAATTTAAAGTGGGAAGATATCTTAATTCTTTATTTAGGCTTAATTGTCCCATTTCCACACTCCTAATTTTGGTATTATAATGGTATTTCCCACCAAAAGTGAACAGATGATATCAATTGTATAAAAGTCAAGCAATTTGAGAGTTTTACACTTGGTAGCTTAATTTATGGTAGCAATCTGTGGAAGAAGGGCTTAAACTGGAAACCATGACAACATTAAATGGAATAAGTATTCATCTCAATTGCCACCTTCAGACCCAGCAGGGAATTAGTGATGATGGTTTCCTGGGAGAAGACAAATTCTGCTTTTCTCCCCTTCCTGGCCCCACCTCTCAGCAGTTTTTTCATCTAGATATACTCTCACTAATAGAACACCTTGGATATTCATAAGCATGAAGGAACCAGAATCAGGAGTAGTAAATCAACAACCATTTGCACTTATTTGAGGAAAGGTCAGAATAGATGGATGAAATATGTTTTCATTTGAAAGAGAAAAGCCGATCTGATTCTAAGTGGTTTTAGTTAATCAATATGTCTATAATGAGCTTACCCAAAAGAAATTTTTCTGAGAAGACTATTAACAAAAATCAAATTATTGTAAATTGGCATATTCTAGCATGCATCTCTGCAAGCTGTTAAATGTTCTCTTCTCAGAAATGGCTTAAGCACTTCAGGAAAATCTTCAACTTTTATTTTTGTCATGACCTATTTACATACCAAACTTATTTTCTTTATATGAATATTGAGAAGAGAAAAGTTCAGGATTTTTAATGTACTAAGATTTAAATATCATCACTTCTCACCCAAGGGGTATGCAGAACTAATCTTACTGTGTATGTACACTGTAAAAGAAAATGGTATTTGGTTATTACTGTTAGTGGGTTTAGGTACTTACATTTTTTTATGTTCAAGATAAATAATTTGCTGATAGAAAGTTAGAATCAAGCACTCAGAAGCAGCTCCTTAGGCATGAGTGAATGATGCTGATGCCTGTCGGCACACTCACTCATGCAGATGTGCACTATTCCACAAAAAAAAAACCCAGAATTTTCATTATCAATACTACTAAGCAACAAAATGATTTTCTGATACATTGTGAAACTTTTTGAACAGCTAAAACTTCAGAAAGAAAAGAGCAGAGTTATTTTTTTAAGTAATATAAAGCCAATGAGTAGTCATCTAGAACTGTGAAAGGAGGTCAACCATACAATGCATGAGGAAGTCATGTAAGCTGTTGGAATCACGCTATACCAATTGTGGTGCGAGTTCAACTTTATATAAAATTATCAAAATTTACAAAACCTCAAAGGAGTAAATTTTATAGCACAGACATAGTTTACTTTCCTTTGCTTCACAGACATACATTTTTGGAAAAGCAAATTGAAGATTTATGACAGCCCTGTGTCACAATTTCTATTTCCCCAACAGCAAGGGGTCAATTTGTGCCTCTGTATCACATTTTGGTAATTCTTACAATATTTCAAATTTTTCATAATGTTTATATATCATCAATAAACTACAATGCATATAAATTTATATCCATTGGGAAATTGAAATACTTGTATAACTCACTTTAATATGATATTCCATTTATTGTCATGGTCTAAAAATATATTCAAAACTCAATATAATCATTTTAATATTACAAGTTAATACTAATCTCCTATCAATGATCAATGTGTTTTACTTCCAAAATGATATAAACAAACTGACAAAAATTCTACAGTGATGCATTCAGAGAGCAATGAGATGAGAACCGTGACCTTTTTCCTACATTTCATACAAAATGAAACACAGAAAAATAAAACAAGACCTGAAAGGCCAGGCTGTGCTTAATAAAAAAAAAAAAAAATTGGAAACCTGTTTGCAAAAGTCTTCAAAAAGTCCTTACTATACCTTTTAACTTGTACCATTATGCATTTCAGATATAATGGAGATACCAAGATATTTGCTTAAAAATTAAGACTGAGCGAGGCTGAGCCCCGGTGGCATAGTGGTTGAGTGCGGGACTGCGGTCCACTGGCTTGGAGGTTCAAATCCAGCAGCAGCAAGGCTGGGTAGCTCCCACAACCACCAGAGGGCAGTGATGCCAAAAACAAACAAACAAAAAATAAAGTGGCATTAAAGTTTAAAATAAAGAAAAAAAGTGAAGACTGAGCCCCTTACGCTATAATCAATGAGACACCAGAGAGTTTTCATTTCTCCTATTAGACTTTTTGAGTCCTAGAGGGATTCCTCATACTTAATATTAAACAGTGAGTTTTTTCCATTTTTTAATCAGAAATATCTCATGGCATCTTCTAATGAAGATAAAATGTGATATAATCTCTATTTTTCCCAATTACTGAATCAAGAAGAGTCATGCAGTTATACAGTGGTCCAATTATATTATTTTTTAAAACACAGACTATAAAAGTTTTTTTCACAATTTATCATATAATAATATTAGAATATAGATATAGATATAGATATATGTGTGTGTGTGTGTAGTCAGTAGGCAGGGATTCTGTGAAACGCAATTTTAAAGATTCCTTGGTTGCTCTTGTGAGTCATCAATCTGATTCCAATTCCTATTGACCCTAGTGACAGAGCCGAAATTCCCCATAGAATGTTTTTTGCTGCAATCTTGAAAGACGCAGCTAGTTTGAGGGTTTGTTTGTTGTTCTTTCCCCTGCAGAATAGTTCTGTGGATTTGATCTGTCAACCTGGGTCCTTAAATCTCCCCTATATTCCACAAAGAAAAGACAGTATTTTCAGTATCCACATTACAAAAATAAAGTACAGAAATGGAAGGGTGGGGGAGGAGAGGTGGGTGAGTGAGAGGAAGGGAATAAGTGAGGAATAAAAGAAAGAAAGAATAAAATGAATGGAAGGATTTTCAGTTTATTCAAGAGACATAAATCTAAGAGGTGGTGTGAAGGAGAAAAGCAAGCTATATTGTAAAAAAAGGCTGGTAAAGGTCTTTACCTTGACAAAAAAAGGGTCAAAATAGGTGACCATCTACCAAAGTAGTTTATTATTTTTTATTTAGTTAAGAAGCATTTATGAGCTATATAAGTTAATTTATGCATGTATATGTCATTATATAAAAGTTGTTCTCCTTGATCCTCTATCTCTCTGTATTTAAAAGCAATTCATAAACTCCTCAAATACAAAAAGGTCTATGTTTTATTTTCTCCATTCATGTAAAGTCTCCACTATAGATTTCCACAGGGAATAAAGGTTAAGTAATTGCAGCCAACTTCATGAAACATATATGTAATGTATGGGACTTCATCATGAAACCAAAATAAAATATTTTTCATAACCTACAGAATCATTTAAATCCACCAGGCATAATAATCACCAAAGTAGTGAACTGCAACTGTTATTATTTAGTATCAATAACTTAGACAAGTTATGGTTTAGGAGTGATTTGGCTGTATTATTTTGATTTTTAATTTTATGTCAGTTTTTAAGGAGAAAACGACTAAATGAAAGAAAATACAGATATATGAGGGGCACACCCAATACAGAAATTTTCCCCAAAACTGTGTTTTTTAAATGTTTTTAACAAAACAAACACATCACCTCCATTACACTTAATACATTGGTTAAATTTGCAATTCTATTCTGGACAACATTTTTCACACTCATCTGTTTGGATGGCTGACAGCCCCTCTCTCGCTTTTTCCTTCACCTTTTTTATATCTTCAAATCTCTGTTCTTTCATATCCCTCTTCATTCATGTGAATAAAAAGAAGCAACAGAACAACATCAAGTGAGTAATATTGGAGGGGGCATGCTGCCTTTTGCCCCTAACTGGCTCTGTATGCAGGTGCATTGACATGGTGGGAAAATTAGTCCGTCTTCTACCACAATTAAAGCTTTGTTTTTTGCCAAACATTATTATGCAATTTTTTCAGAACCTCTAAATAGAAAGCTTGATTAACAGTCTAACCAGTAAAACAAATTCCAAATGCACCATCTCCCTCATATAAAAATACAAAAACAAATCATCATCATGTGGAACTTTGATTTCCCTTGATGAGTTTTTTGGGACAGGTGACGTTAGCATGTTCCCCGGGCTTTAATGATGCTTGCTTTTCGGGGTCGTAAGACTAGTAGCATGTCTCATCACCCATCCCAACCTTGGGGGACAAGGTCTGGGCTGTTTTGGAGCTGTTCTTTCACAGTGCTGCATGTTTCCATTAGATGCTCTTTTTCCTGGTCAGTCAGGACCTGAGGCACAAATTTCAAAGTGACCCTTCTCATTCCCAATCTTGTTTTAAAATTCACTGAACTGAGCTCCAATATAGTCCAGATAACTTCCCCCACTGGTCTTTGAGAATAAGTTTTTACCAACATTTTCGTCCATTCTGGAAGTTGATGGACATCAAGACTGAGATTTGTCTCAATTGACACTTCCTCTTTTTTGAAATAAGAAAGCTACTTGAACACCTGACTTTTTCCCCATAGTGCTATCATTATAAGCTGTGTTCAACATCATAATAGTTTCTGCAGCATTTTCCCCCAAACCCAAAACAAGCTTTCATAATCACAC